>CAUYRT010001531.1:0-62776 GCA_963574885.1 Lepilemur ruficaudatus
ACCATTGTTTCTTATAGCTGAATAGTACTCCATGGTATACATATACCACATTTTATTAATCCACTCATGTATTGATGGGTACTTGGGTTGTTTCCACAACTTTGCAATTGTGAATTGTGCTGCTATAAACATTTGAGTGCAAGTGTCTTTTTTTATAAAGTGTCTTTTGTTCTTTTGGGTAGATGCCCAGTAATGGGATTGCTGGATCAAATGGTAGATCTACTTGTATCGCTCTAAGGTATCTCCATATTGCTTTCCACAGGGGTTGCGCTAGTTTGCAGTCCCACCAGCAGTATATGAGTGTTCCTATCTCTCCGCATCCACACCAACATTTATTGTTTTAGGACTTTTTGATAAAGGCCATTCTCACTGGAGATAGATGATATCTCATCGTGGTTTTGACTTGCATTTCCCTGATGATTAGAGATGTTGAGCATTTTTTCATGTTTGTTGGCCATTATTCTGTCTTCTTTTGAAAAATTTCTCTTCATGTCCTTTGCCTACTTTTTGATAGGGCTGTTTGATTTTTTTTTTTTGCTGATTTTCCTGAGTTCTAAATAGATTCCAGTTATCAGTCCTTTATCAAAGGGGGCACACTCTTGCCAGGGGGATACAACAGGGATCCCATTGACCTACAAACAATCATTGGTTTTGGTACTTCGGACTTTCTGTGTTTAGAAACCAGGAGGCAAGAAGGAAGTCACCGTCTTGGCCAGGACAATTGTCTCTAATCAACAGGTGGCTGTAGGGCTGCTTTTGCACAGTGGGGAATATATGTGGAACCCAGACAATTTACTTAGGTACCTCTAGGCACTTCTTTGCCCAATTATAACTATAAAAAGACACATACAACAACTGGCTTGAAAAGCGTATGGTAACCAGTGGCTCGAACCCCTCAGGAATAAAAGTTTGGGTCATACCATCAGGTAAGCCACCAAGAACCTATAGAGGTGACAGCTGAGAGTGAGGGGAAGTTAGAATGGAGAATGGAGGAGGGACATGGTTATCACTAGTTGTGGCCCCAAGACCAAATGCAGCAATGCAGTGGTCGTTCTTCCCAGCAACCTTCCTTCTAAGTTTCCCTTCAGGGCAAGAGGCCATGATCTTTGGAGAGGCTGTTTCCTGTATAGAGAGTTGTCACAGTTTCATTTCCATTTTTATTGCTTGTTGTCACAGACCTGTATTTCCATCTTATAGTTGCTGGAGTTTTTCTACATTTTCTCAGAGTTCTTACACATAATTCAGTTATTTTTACTTGCCTTAAAACTTTTAAGCCTCTGATAAGCATATAAATGTTCAGAAGTATATATAGTTATCAAAAATACTTTGATGTCACTCATTAAATTCAAAAGACGTGACTTGTTTAATCTTACGCATTGTAGAAATTATAAGCCTAATTTAAAAATGGTTAAGTAAATAATCAGAAACTAATATCATTTTTATAAATAGTTACTACCTGTCTTTCACTGTCAGTATCGACACATGAATGACAGGTGTGATTTTCTGGTGATTGCTGTATGCTTTCTTATTCTTTGGTTAGAGTGATTATGTGAAATTCAAACCCAGCTGAAACCAGATGCAGTTTGTTATGTGTAGTTGACAATTTATGTTTGTATGGCATTTTAAAATTTATTTTTTTCTTATATCATTTGAGATGCACTGAAAACTCTGAGTTAATTAAGCAGGTATCATTTCTTCCCTGCCAGAAGTTGAAGCTCAAAGGCACTTAGTGATCTGTCCTAACCACACCCTATAAATGTTAAGGTTGACTCCTGAGCCCTGGGTCATCTGACTGCAAATTCTGTTCTACTCCTCATGCTTTAAGTGACCTCTCCTTCCAAGAAACATCCATGAAGTTTTCAGCAAAACACACAGTAAAGTCACGACGAGAAGTGTCAATGTTTTTATTTATAAATTTCAATGATTGTCCGTACCATTTAGAAAACTGCACCAGGCCCTTGATGTTTTTCCAGGGTAAGCATCCTGCATTAGATGTTCCACCATGTTGATGTTTCCTATTTTTAAAAATTATCTTTAATTATCTAAAAGATAAACACACACAGTGGAGAATAGGGAAAGAAGCAAATAACATTAACTTTCAAATCAACATTCCAAATGAAGAGAAATGATTTTCCGCACACCTTTGGGCTTCTATGCTGTGATATGCAGCAGACCAGTGTTCAGCTTCATGCTGTTTTTCTGAAGCCCCTTTATTTATTTTTCATTAATCTGTCTCCCTTGTGTGCCTGGTGCTCAGTAATCTGCTCATCTCCAGCGTGATCTATACTATAATCCATCGCTTCTCCCTCCATGCATTTTAATGAAACAATTTTTGCCTCCTTTACATAACTGCTGTCCTGATTTCATACTACAACATAGCCATTTATTGTTGCATCATTGAAAGCAAATCTTTAAAGGAATAACTCAAAACAGGATGGATACAGATTTTTTATTTCATTTTTTTTTAAAGAGGGCTTTGTGATCTCAGCAGCATTTTCATCATTTAATTTTCAGTAGGTGCTCCGGTTTGGCAACAGATATCCCTGGACAATACAAGCGGGAATAACATTGGCAGTCAGAATTCTTTGTCTCCTTCATGGCCCATCATGTGGCTGGGGGCTCTGAATTCCTGCCCCTGCAACCCCTCAGCTGCTCTTCCAGGGTCAGCCAAAGAACTATAGAGGAACCATGCAGGCAGAGCTTGTCATTGTTGCTGGTTTGGCTCTGTCTTCCTGCTAGCTTTGTCTTACTCCTGTTTCCTGGCCATTGGCCTGGACTTGGACCTTCTCCTCTGCTCTGCCCACCAGTATTTGCACATTCCAGGCCTGTGTTTATCTGCCTGGCTCTGACTCTTGCTCTCTCTGTGTGGTCTGATTCACCACTTTGCTCTGACCCTGGTGTCCTGAATGATGTTCCTCTCAGGGAACCAGATCACTCCTTAGTCTGGACTCCTGCTTCTACATCTTGCCTGCGCCCGTCACTGGTCTTTTCCTTCCTTTCTAGACTTGCACTAGATTGCTAGGTCATTCATTTATTCAACAACCAAGTGGTAGGTGCTTACTCTGTGTAGTTGATACAAAGATAAACAAGATATAGGCTCTGCCCATATAGAATTCACTGACAAGAAGATAAATAGACCCAAAAAGGGACAGATCCAGATTTTGTGGGAGCTGAATCTTATACAAATTTGGGGCTCTTTTTAAGAAAAAGAATGTGAAATTCCAAAGTAAGGGCCTTAGAAGTGGTCTATTTAGGAAGAGCCTTAAAAGGGTCTAATGAAGCTTTAGGGTCTATGAAGGCCCCAAAAAGCTTCATTAGTTTCACAGTGAATTTACCTGTGTGAATAAATGATGTTTAAAAGGGGTCAAATTCTGGGGTAGAAAAATGCGTGGGGTATTACGAGGCACCAAGAAAAGGCAACTAACCCACCTTGGGCGTCAGGGATGGCTTCCTGAAGGAGGTTGTCCCTGACCGGTTTAAAGCCAGAGTACTATTTAACTAAGTAAAGGAGAGCGAAAGGAGGGGTGGATAGAGCGTCTTGATGAAGACCACAGCAGTGAGCCCCGGGTGCTGCCAGCAACTCCATTTTGCTGGAGTGTGAAGGACATGACAGATAGAATGGAATCGTGAGACTGGAGAAGGAAGTTGGGATTAAAGCACTGAGAATCTTTGTGCCACAATAAGGATTGTGGATGTTATCTTGTTACTTAGATTTTCATCTCAGGTAAACCACCCTGGCAGGAATATATGCAAGAATGGAGATCAGTCCAGAGATGCAGCAGTCGTTCAGGCAGGAGGTGACAGTTATGAGCTATAGTCATAATAGCAGGGATAGAAAGAAGAGACGGATCAAGAAATATGTAGATTAAATGTGGGGTTGATGAAGAGTAGGGAGGATCCCTCAGGCTTTCTTGCTTGGGTGAGCGAGTAGATGAAACATCAATGAAAAATGAGTAGGGAAGGAAGACGGTTTAAGGGAAGACCACGCGGTTTGTTTAAGGCAACTCAATGGAAGTGTTCTTTTAGAAAAATGATACCTGAGTGTGAAGCTGGGAGAGAAATCTGAACAGATTAAAGAAGCAAGGGCACAAAGGTAGTAATTGAAAACGGGGGAAAGAGTGAGCTAACCCAGGGAGGCCTGGAGAGAAAGAAGTGCAGAAACCAGAGGGGAAGCTCAGACAGGTGTCAGAACAAGCTGGGGGAGGTGTGAGGAAGCCAGGGAGTGAGTCCACTGTCACAGCAGCAGCAGTGAAAATTTCAACATGTCAAATGTTTGTTGGCATTTGAAGAAAAGAATGCAAAATTATGAATGTATATTTAGGTAAGGGCCTTGGAAATGGTCTATTTATTAACAGGAAGGGGCCCTGAAGTGGTCTAACGAAGCTTTAGCCTTGCAATAAAAAGACTGGAAACTGTTCGTTGGGTTTGTCAAGAGGAAGTAATGGGATTGGAGGTGAGGAAGTGGTGACAAGTGTGGGCACTGGAAGGACGTTTTTGGATGAGAAAGTTTTGGAAGCTGTTGAGCATCAGCTCGAGTGATTGGAATCTAAGGAATCATTTCTTTCTTTGTTGTCCTTTGTTTTTTTAGATGGGAGATGCGTGAGTGTCTTTCTAGCCTGAGTGCTAAGTGTCCAGGAGACGGACTGGGAGGTGGGCTGTGGGCTGCAGCTAGGTCCTGTTGTCTGTGACTGGGGCTGCCTGTTGTCCCTGGGAACCTGGGCTCCTGATCCTTCTGCTCCTTCTGGAAGATTAAATTTGTCTCTTTCTAAGGCGACCAGCACAGATCTGGCTGGTTGGTCTCAATATTCTTTTATGTTTTCTGTCAACTCTGAGGTTCGGTGATTGATTTATTGAAGGCCCAAAGAGACGTAAGTGCGTCTGTTGGCCTAGAGTGGCGTCTGGAGTCAGACAACCATGGAATGAGAGTGCGGAAAGGACAAAATACGGTGGAAAGGAATTATCCTTGTCCTCTAACATCTCTCTCCGTTCTGTAATTCTCATCCCCTTCCTGACTTGCCCTGGCAGGGAGCCATTTGCTTCACAGGGAATAGCATTATTTGGGGTAGAAAAAGATCGGGACATGGTAAGTTTGCTATTGCTTCTGGAAACCGACGATTTAGGACATTATTAAAACTGCTGGTAGCTGTTCTAGAGGTACGGGAGATCAAAAGCTATGTCCCGGAGGCCATCTCAAAGCTGTGAAACTGAGATCCTCGCTCGCTGGCGGCTGAGAGCAGAGAAGTTAGGCTCTGACAATAAACGTGAAAACACTTTATAAACCAGAACATGCTCTACAGATGCCTGTTATTACCATCCTTTCTGAAAGACCGTTTGCAGAAATATTTGCCTGAAGACCCCATAGCACACAAAATAAAGCAACAGTAATTCAAAGGCAATTGTATTCCTTTTTAGAGCACATGTTTTATTGCAGCATGGGAAACTAAACCGCATTTTATGCTTAATGCCCACTTGACAGACTTGCTGGAATAAAAAGTCGCCCGCCACCTCTCCCGTGCTGCGGCAGGCCTGTCACCGAGCAAGCACAGCACAAAGGGAAGCGCTTGGCCGCCGCGTGAACGGTCAACGTCCAATGAAAACCACGGGCTCTAAGCCCAATTAGTGTTGGAGGGATTTTCACCCATTTCAGGGAGAAAAAAAAAATACTACATAGTTATAATCAGGGGAATAATGAGCTATGTGCAAAGAAAAAAGAAAAAAGAAAAAAATTAGGATTCATGGCAGGTAACATTCACCATCAGTGCTCAGAGACGCACTGAAATTAAACAGGCACATAAAAAAAACAAGAAACAGCAAAACAAGAACATTGTGTGATTTGATTTTTAGAAACAAGAGAAATCCTTTTTATCTCAAATCTAGTTACACACATCTATCTTACTTACTGATACTCGAATATATATGAAAATGACTTTACTTCTCTAGTTGAAAGCTTTGCTCCTCGTTGAAACGCGAGTTCCTAGGAAAGGCAGCATTTGAAATTTGTCTTCATTCACCGCTCAGTATGAATGAGCATCTTGTTCTTTACCTGAAGCAGAAGGACGCTGGATCCCAGGCAGGGGTGGGAGGCCGAAGGGTAAGCCCAAGGCAGCATGGCTGTCGTCAGGGTTTGCTCAGCACAGCATGGGGGGTCGCAGCAGGGGCGATGGTGACCATCCCCATAGCCATTCTTTCTGTGGTATCAGAGTCTCAATTTTCATTATGGGTAGACATGTATCCAATGAAAGACCACATTTTCAAATTTTCCCCCCATCTCACTTCTTGTAGCTAGGGATGGCCAATAAGATATAAGTAGAAGTTATTTAGCAGAACTTCTGGGAACACTCCCCAAAAGGGCACAGGCCCTAAGAAGCATGATTTTTGCCCTCCCACCTCTTTTATCTTATTTCTGCTAACAATGCAGATGTGATGGCCCATAAAGGGCTGGTGCTCCAGCAACCATCTTGTGTGTATGAGAATAAAGACCAACACTGTCGGAACAGAGAGCTCAAAGGAGCCTGGATTCCTACAGACAACTGGGAGCTCCCATACCAGCCTGGACTGCTTACCTTTGGGCTTATTACATAAGAAGGAAATCTGCCTCAGGTAAGCCACTCTTTTTTCAGGTCTCTGCTACTCACAGTTGAATTCGATTTCTAACTAGTACAGATGTACATATGTTTTGTAGTGAACACAAAAATAAAATAAAACAAAATTTCAAAACCCTGGGAAGAGTTCTGATTTTGGATCTCACAACTGAAGATGGATTTGGACAACTTGGTAAGCTTGGAGATTAGATCCCCCACCATGCAGGCATGCACATACACATACACACACAAATGTATGACCTTGTCCAAATACATTTATCAGGCATGTGATTGTTTGTAGTATTCCATTGAGTTTCGTGATAGAAATTTTTCTTGTTTTCAAGTAGTTCACAATCCATAATAGATCATGCAGATGTGAGAACGATAATAAAATATTTGAAAAACAGTAGCTGCAAGGCAAGTTAAAAAGGCTAGGAATGTTGGGAGAGAATATAAAATGTGATATAAAATGTCTGTCCAAAGGATTATTGTACAAAGAATTTTGACCTGGCAGTTCACATATCATGTGAGAACAAAACAAGTGGGAATCATCCTGAAATAGAAGGATTTTACAGTGAAATGGGCCTTTAGAAGTGGATTTACCAAGAAGCCAATGAAGCTAACCTTCCAGGGCCCCTCATTTGCACAGCCACTTCCAGCATCCCAGGAGATGTGCTAGACATATGTTCATATGTTCTTCTGTTTTTGTAAAATTTGCATAATTAATACATATTCACCGCAATCAGTTCAGATCACCGTTCCTTTCCAGCCCAACTAACAGGATCATGGCAGAACTACTGTGCCCATCTCTGGGATCCAAGAAAGAGGAAGCCGAGCTAAAGATGCCTTTAGTTTGCATTTGGTGGGGTATAGTTATGAGGACTACAATCACTTCCATGGGTGGTTAAGTCGCTCCCAGCCATTTGGTGTAGGAGTTGCTTGTAGGAATGCTCCTACTGTCCACTGTGGCATCTTGACATGAAAGTGCAGGTCTAGAGGGCACATAGTGTCATGAGCGTTGTCCTACAGCATCCAATGCTGGACATATCTGAGCAGTAGGGGGAAACCAGGTTTGAAATGTACTGAGCCAGAAGTTATTCTGGAAGATTCTTTCAATCATCCGCTATATAATATTTTTCATTTTTAAAAAATTGTGGTAAAATTGACATAACCTGAAGTTTACCATCTTAACCATTTTGAGTGTACAGTTCAGTGGCATTAAATACATTCACATTGGTGAGCAGCCATGACCAGCACACATCCACAGAACTCTTTTCGTTATGCAAAACTGATACACTTAAACAATGATTCTCCATTCCCCTTGCACCCAGTCCCTGGTAACCACCATTCCACTTTCTGTCTCCATGAATTTGATTATTCTAGGAACATCACACAGATGGAATGGCACAATATTTGTCCTTTTGTGACTGGCGTATTTCACTTGGCCTACTGTTGCCAAGGTTCATCCATATTGTCTCATGTGTCAGAATTTCCTTTCTTTTTAAGGCTGACTAGTATTACGTTGTATGTATATGCCACAGTTTGCTCATCCATTCATCTCACCTGCTGATGGACACTGGAGTTGCTTCCACTTCTTGAGTATTGTGAACAAATCTGCTATGGACGTGGTGTACAAATATCTCTTTGAATCCCTGCTTTCAATTTTTTTTGGTGTACCTGATGTGTGAAATTTTAAGTGGAAGATTATGTTCTCATTGATGTCTAGTTAAAATGGAGGTTCTCAACTCCTAGGAATATTTTTATAATGCAGTATATGCAATTATAAACATACCCCATATATAGTCTTTTTCTTTTTCATGGGAATTACACAAAATAGAACTTATCAGTATTTCTGTATTTGAAGGCACAAACCTATGGCAACACTAAAAAACAGCAATGATGTCTACATGTGAAGTCATGTTTTATGCATTGCAGCTGTCAAAAAAATTTTTGATCACCATTTTCTAGAGGAAAGACTGACTTATCTTTCTACTTTCTCTATAGAAAATGTTATGACATCATTCATGACAAGAGGTGATCAAGTAATATACAATCAACACATGTAGAAAACAAGTATTATAGAGTCGTGTCAGGCAGTTAACAAATAAAACATATTTTGTAATTTTTCTGGATTTTGTAGCATTTGGTCTTTGTCAGCTTTAATTTTTTTAGGGCTTCTTATGCTCAGTAAATATTGTATTTCTATTCTTTTTTATTTGTTTATTTTTTGAGACACGGTCTCACTCTGTTGTCTGGGCTAGAGTGCAATGATGTCACCACAGCTCACTGCAACCTCAAACCTGGGCTCAAGTGAACCTCCTGCCTCAGCCTCCCAAATAGCTGGGACTACAGATGAGTGCCACCATGCCCAGCAAATTTTCCTATTTTTAGTAGAGACGGGGGTCTTGCTCTTGCTCAGGCTGGTCATGAACTTCTGGCCTCAAGCAATCCTCCCACCTCGGCCTCCCAAAGCTCTAGGATTACAGGCATGAGCCACTGCGCTCAGCCTGATATTTCCATTCTTACCTAATTTTGTATATATAGTGTTGTGTTCATTTTTTAAAGAGGGACCCAAATTTTACACGTTTTGGGCTCACACAACCTGGATCCTCCCCTTTGGAGTTTCACTGACCACTTCAGTGCCTTGGTCAGGAGGCCTCAGTTTCCTTACCTCCCTCCCACTAGGTGTCCTGGCCACTCCTTTCTTGTTTTGGGTGTCCTGGTGTATTGTGTGTGGGCTGTCCACTTGGGGTACTCAGGCTGTGACCCAACAAAGTGTAGCACTTTAGGCGCCAGTGCACTGGGTACTTGGTCGTATGTGCTGGCTGTAGACAAAGTGGAGTCCTTCTGGCGACACCAACAGGAGGTCAGTGGGGTGGGTGCCAGCATAGGTGGGGAGGTTTATGCCCAGCTGAAGGCTTGGTCATTGGTGGGTGACGACCCAGCTTCCACCAGCTTCTCTGAACTCATGTCTTCTTTTGGTTCTTGGGCAACTTTCTCAGGAGAGATTTAGAGGCTCCTTCACCAGCCCCTTCCCCTGGCTGCCTCCCAAGAACCCTGATTTCTTCTTCGTCTGGAGGAAACCCCCGCCTTTCTTTGAGTATTCCTCAAAGGTGCTCCTTCTCTTCTGAACACCTTTTCTCTTGTTCTTTGAAAAGAGACCTTAATGGTCTCTCAAAAGTCGACCTTGGATTCCTTAGCAGCCAAAAATCTAATTCTTCCTTCCTGGGGTGACAGGAGAAGCTGTTCAATCTTCAAGTCCTCCCGGAAAAATAAGAGAAACATTTATATTCTATCCCTTTAAAGCAGCAAAACAAGGAAAAAAATACCACGGTTACCATTTTTAATAAAATAAAATAGCCTCACCCATTCATATCCTGACACAGAGAATGAGGATTAAAAGAATTTTGGAGGTGGAAGGGAGCTCAGAGGTGTTGCAGTCACCGTCTAAGAATCCACAGAGGTAAGCGACGCTGCTGAGGTCGAATCCTGTGACCCACAGAGCCAGGCGCGTCCAGCCCTCTGAGCCCTGGCCCGGCGTGTTTTTCCCTCCAACGGACTCAGGTTGGACACGTGATGAAATTTTAGGTAGAGTTGTTGAATGCCACATATTGATGAAAACAGACTTAGAAACTTTTTGCTTAAGGTTTAATAAAGTAGAATAAGTTCTTATTTATTTGGGTTGCCTTAGGTGTGGCCCACCTGAAGCTTTCGGAAAAGGCCAGATAGATTTCCAAGATCTTTTTAGCCTTAACAGTATATGATTTTCATTCCATCTTCTTTCACAAGTATTTCTTCTATTATATAAGCAAAGCGCTATGTTGTGCACACACAGTAAAGTAACAGGACAAAAAATGGAATGTAAAATGGGGTGCAGGCCCTGGGAGTTTAATATCCAGTTGGGAGCACACACGGCCCTCCGCCCATGTGGAGACACATGCATGTTTAATAATAGCACGTGGCAATAGAGGTTACTTATTAATATTCTGATACACAGTGTTGAGGACCATTGTATCCGTGTGGGCAAAAATGCTCATTGGACCAGATTCTCCTTAAAGAGAGAAGTGTATCAGAATTGTGGTACAGATATTTAAGAGTCATAAGCCATTATTTTGAGCATTTTCCAAGGTAAGGCACTCTCCCCTTGTCAACCATGGTGAGTTTTGAGTGTACATGTATGCAGATGTCCAGGTGGTGGTGCGTCTCCTCCACTAGGTTGGGGCTGCAGCAGGGAAGCTGACCAGGGAGGTGGCTCAGCAGGATGCCAGTGCCCCAGCTCAGGATGGAAGGCAAGAGTTAGTATAAATGTCTTGGAATCAGGTGTATTCTTTTGTCCAGGACTCATCCGCTATTTTTGTGGGGAATTTAGGGGCAAGTAGCATGCGATATTATGCTATTCTAGTCTGCAATCATCAAAGCAAAAGGCAAACAATATTTTTGAAATTTATGCTTATTTAACCTTATTCCTTTCCTTATTCTTCCCCTGTTCAAGCCTCTAGGCAGTTCTGGCTTCCCACCAAACGATTCTTCACAGCTGGGGTAGGTGTGTGTGCCTCGGGTGAGGCATGAGTGGGGTGAAACAAAGCGAAGTTGCTGTGAGGAGGGAGTTTGGTGCATTCTAAAGAGAGGAATGAGCACTGCTTCCTGAGCAGAGTCCTGGGGAGGAGGGAGGTAAAAACTCTGAAAGAAAGGAAACAATTTGAGACCAAAGGGGTCCTGGAACTCGAAGGCAGGATCCCGGGGCATCGAAAGACTGCCAAGAGAGAATGTCTGCACCAAGTCCAGACTTGCAGGGTATGGACAGCTTTATGGATTCATATAGTTTCCATGTCCTAATTTAGCAGAGAATCAGCAAAATGATGATGGTGCCTACTTGGAAGTGGGAGACAGGGTCAGGTGATGGAATCAAGGGATGTCCCAGCCACACCTGCATGGGCTGCGCTCAAGGACCAGATGCCTCCCTTCCTGAAAGTTGGCGTGACGCTGACCCCCTGAAACCTAGGCAAACTCTAGAGCAAGAGTCAAAGTCTCCAACTTAAAAGAGAAGAACTTCCTGCCATCTTGGGGAAATAGGCCTTCTAAATAGAAGGTAAGTTTTACTATAGAAGAATACAATTTTAATTCTGGCACCCTGAATTTACTCATCAAGATTCATGCCTACTATACCAACTAGTTTTCCTCCCTCAAAATATGTCTTAAACAACTACTCTCGTCTTTGTTTGAACTGTTGAAGTTTCATGGGCAGGATTAAGATAAAAATACACAGAGTCTTCCTAAAACTGTGTGGCTCCTTGTGGTTTCTAACCGATTTTCTAGTAACTGTGCAGAGCTTAGAAATTTCAGTCTAAAAATTTGATATGACATTTGGAAGAAATAAAACCTTTAGCAAAACCCACTAGAGCCATCCTTCAAATGGCTCAGATTCTCAGCTGGAAACATTTCTGGGCAGGTTGTTGCAGGCCCTATATGTTGGGACTGCGCTGGAATTTACAAAATGAGAGACGGGAATTTATCAGTGTGGTGTTAACTAAACCCTTATGTACTGAAAACACAACCATCTTAGCAGAAGGCAGGAAATGAGGAAACAGAACACCCCCCAAGCCAAAGAACGCCACTCCCTGTTTGGTGGGTGAAGGGGGAGCGAGTGAGTGACGCGAGGCCAAGCCCTACAAAATCACCTGGGACTTTATGGTTGGGAAGCCATGTCTGGCTTTAGCAGAGAAGCAGTGATGGGAAGGCCACTTCCTGGAGAGTGCAGATCGAATGCTTCACAGGTTAGGTCACAACAGGTAGAAAGGTCACTGAACCCCCATCAGCATTAAAACAGGTGATTGGAAAGAAACATCAGGGTTTCTACCCAGGTAAAGCCTTGCATACAGACTAGAGTCCTTTCTTTTTAGTTGAAGCAAAATTCATGTGACATAAAATACACCATTTTAAGGTGTACACCTCAGTGGCATTTAGCACCTTTACAATATTGTGCACCCTCCATCTATACCAAGTTCTAAAATATTTAAAACTCTGTACCCATTAAATTGTCATTTTCCATTCCCCTCTCGTCTTAGTTCCTGACGACCACTGATCTGCTTTCTATCTCTATAGATTTACTTTTTCTGGGTAGCTATATAAATGGAATCATATAGTATGTCATATAATACGTCTGGCATCTTTTATTTAGTATAATGTTTTTAAGTTCATCCACGTTGTGGCATAGAGCTATTATTGTTTGATACACTACTTTTGATGGGCCACAGAAAAAGTAAAACTTAATTATTTGTTTTTATCACAGCTTTGAAAGAGAAGACTTAAGGTCTAGACTATTCCCCAAGCAGACCTTTCCTTCTCATCCTCATCAGAAGTGGGTGTTGGTTGTTTTGCCCAGGCAGGCTCTGAGCCCCTGGGGACAGCCCATGGTCTGTGTGGGCACAGTTCCTCCCTCACTCAGTCTTTGCTCAGGTGATGCTGCTCCAACCTCCTCATTTCTGGAGTTGGCACTGACTTGAAGCCTGTCCAATAAGGGCTTGCGTCCCCTTGGCCGTCGTTCAAGGATGGGACATACTCCAGTTGCAGGGTTTCCTCTTGGAACTACAGAAATTTACTTCCTTTCTGTTGGGCTCGAAGCTGCAGAGCGTAAACCTGTCGGGTGTCGCCAAGGGGGCTGCCAGGACAGAACAAAGAAATTAGAGGGAAAAGAAGGTGTGAGAGCATTGAACCCTGGGACGCTGTTGAGTCACTTTGTCCAGTCCTATTTAATTAGCTGCAAGGCTATTTTCTCTTCTTATGGCAGTTTCAGCTGCATTTGTATCATTTGCAACCTGGCCCTGTAGGGCAGAAACATGCCCGCATTCCAGGGCTGAGGCAGGTGGATGTGCTTGAGGGGAACTTTCTCTCCCGGTGCCCAGGAGATGCCTGAGAGCTCTGCTTTGAAAGTGAAGACTTTGAAACTCCTTATTTTCCTGGTTGTGCTTTAAACATGTTATTCTGTTAGAGTAATAGTGAAAAAGTAAAATAATATTTGGAGTTTTGATATTTGCCCCCCTGTTTATATCTTTAATCTTAAATATTTTTAGTATAAGTTTATATGAAAGAAGAAAAATTCTAGATTTCTTTCTCTTTGGTTTTGTGACATTAGATGCTTGATAAGGATACTCTTTTTTTTTTTTTTTTTTTTTGAGACAGAGTCTCACTGTCTTGCCCTGGCTGGAGTGCCGTGGCATCAGCCTAGCTCACAGCAACCTCAAACTCCTGGGCTCAAGCGATCCTTCTGCCTCAGCCTCCCGAGTAGCTGGGACTACAGGTATGCGCCACCCTGCCCAGCTAATTTTTTCTATATATATTTAGTTGGCCAATTAATTTCTTTCTATTATTAGTAGAGACAAGGTCTCGCTCTTGCTCACGCTGATTTCGAACTCCTGACCTTGAGCAATCCGCCCGCCTTGGCCTAAGGATACTCTTTTTGATTCGATAGATTGAAGGATAGAATTTCATTCAATAGCATAGAAAACAATGTGAGTCATTTTATCAATAAAAACTTTAAGGAATAATATTTTATATCATCAAGCTCTTTCTGATTCAAGTTGTTATAAGTCCTGCAAACAGAAAAAAAAAAACCTTTCAAAACTCAGAGTGACTTTTTTCTTGTCTCGTTAGATTTTAATGTTTCACACTAATAAAAATGGGAACTTTTATATTCCCTACAGACATTCTCCTCTCTAACATGACTCAAGGTTTTAAGATGAACTCCTAACTAAAATTTGGTAAAAAAGTAAACAGGAGAGAAGTATCCCTCCATTTTCTCTTCGGCTTTAAATGAAAAGAAGAGAAGTTACAGAAAATAGGCCCAAGGACATATTGTTTTAGTTAAGGATTCCTTTTATTAACACAGAGATTCACTCTTCACCCTTGGGCCTTTTGTAAAGAGCATTGGAAGTAAAAAACTTTATCAAAAGTTATCTTGGCCCACAGAGGTTAATGATCAATTCTATAAAAAGTTTAGACTTTACATATTTTAAAAACCCTAAATAATCTAGTTGGATATTGTTACAATTTGAATTGCGTCCTTCCAAAAGATATGTTGAAATCCTACCCACTAATACCTCAGAATGTGAATTTATTTGGAAACAAGGTTGTTGCAAATAGCATTTAAGATGAGGTCATACTGGAGTAGGGTGGGCCCCTAATCCGGTATGACTGGCTTCTTACAAGAACACAGCTGTGTGAGGACGTGGAGACACACACTGAGAACACAACTGACAACCAAGGCAGAGAGTGGAGTTACGGAGCTGCAAGCTAAGGAATGCCAAAGATTGCCAAAGGGCACCAGCGCTGGGAAGAGGCAAGGAAGGATTCCCCTCCAGCTTTCAGAGGGGCACCGCCCTGCTGACACCTTGATTGAGACTGTGGCATCCAGAACTGTAGGATGATAAATTTCTGTTGTTTTAAGCCACCCAATTTCTAGTACTTTGTTACTGAAGTCTAATACAGCTTCTAACAATAAGGTTTTATAATCTTGGAAAAAGAAAATATTCCATAAATAAGACCCCTACTTATATAAAGATCAGGAGACCCCCCTAAGGTTACTTGGCAGTATTTTGATCCATGATCTTTAATTTAAAAATCTGACAATTGCACGTTATAATGTAGAGGACTGTAATTCTGGCAGCACTCAAGTATCCTGGACACGAGATGGGAAGCAGGTGTTACTCTGCACAACTTCTGTGTTCTTGTACTGGACCCAGTTTCTTCTTGAGCCCAGAGGTTCTCAGACTTTGGATGAGAACCCTCTTGGTGGGATCTCTGCATTCCCTCTCTACCTTCCTCCCTCTTCTCCCTACTTCTCTTTACCCTATTAAAAAAAAGTATGCAAAGCCACCAGACAGGATTTAGATTGGACACTAATGATGTAACTGATTTGTTTTCTTATTTCATTTATTTTATTCCCCCCAGCTTTATTGAGGTACACATGACAAATTAAATTCTATTCATGCATATTAACCGTATAAATGTGATAATTTGATGTGCATCATTGTGAAATGATTATCATAATCAAGTTGATTAATACATCACCTCACATAGTTACCATTGAGTGTGTGTGTATTGTGAGAACACTTGAGATCTCTCTTAGCAAATTTCAAGCAAACAATACAGTATTATTAACTGTAGTCATCATGTTGTATATTAGATCTTCAGGACCTATTCATCTTATAACTGAAAGTTTGTGC
This sequence comes from Lepilemur ruficaudatus, assembly GCA_963574885.1. Classification (NCBI taxonomy): domain Eukaryota; kingdom Metazoa; phylum Chordata; class Mammalia; order Primates; family Lepilemuridae; genus Lepilemur; species Lepilemur ruficaudatus. The sequence goes on from CAUYRT010001531.1 coordinate 15,803, forward strand.
CTTTCACTAGCATCTCCCCGTTTCCCCTCCCAGCCCCTGGAAGCCACCATTCTACTCTCTGCTTCTATGAGTTTGACTCTTTTAGATTCCACGGGTGAGTGAGATCATGTAGTATTTGTCTTCCTGTGTCTGGCTTATGCTAATTTGCTTAGCATAATGTCCTCCAGGGTGATTTAGTTTGTCACGAATGGCAGGATTTTTTTTTATGGCTCAACAATATTCCATTGTGTATATACACATTTTCTGTATCCATTCACCTGCTGAAAGACACATGGGCTGTTTCCATATCTGGGCTATCATGAATAATGGTGCAATAAACATGGGAGTACAGATATCTTTTCAAGATCCTGATTTAATTTTCTTTGGATACATACCTAGAAGTAGGACTGCTGGATCATATGGTAGTTTTATTTTTAATTTTTTGAGGAAATTCTATACTGTTTTCCAGAAGAGCTGTGCCAATTTACATTCCTACCAACAGTATAAAAGGGTTCCCTTTTACAGGGTGTCCCCAAAGTATCCATACATAGGGAAAATAGGAAACGGCAGCTAAATGTACCTTTATTTGCAAAATATTCATTACAAAATTTTTCCTTTGTATGGAGACTTTGGGGACACCCTGTATTTACATTCTCACCAGCACTGATCTTTTGTCTTTTAGATAATAGCCATTCTAACAGGTATGAGGTGATATCTCCTTGTGGTTTTGATTTGCATTTCCTGGATGATTAGTGATGTTGAACATTTTAAAAAATAGACCTATTGTCCATTTGTATATCTTTTTGTGAGAAATGTTCATTCAAGTTCTTTACCCATTTTTTAAATTTTAAAAGATTAAGGGCATACAAATGTTTTTGTTACATGGATACATTGTATAATTGCCCATTTTTAAATTATTTGTTTTTTGCTATTCAGTTATATGAGTACTTGTATATTTTGGTTGTTAACCCCTTATCAGATATATGGTTTGCAAATGTTTTCTCCCAATAACTGATTTGTTTTATGTGACAAGTCCACATTTTAAACCTATGAAATAATCCAAACGTACAAGAACCCAAACTGGCAGCCACTTGGAGGATGTTGCCAACTTCCAGCCATCCCTGGGTGGCACCTTGAGAATTGCTGTGATAATTACCTAGGGTGGTGGTTCTCGACCCTAGTTGCACATTAAAATTACCTGGGAAGAGTTAAAAGCCTTCTCACTCCAGACCAATTAAATCAGAAATTCTAGGGATAGGGCTTAGGCAGCAGTAACCTAGAAGATCCTCAGGTGATTCTAACATGCAGTGTGCGGCTAACTGGCTAACTGTCGTGTTTCATTACTGCTGGAGTCCGAATGCTCTAATGGCAAGAGGCAGAGGTGAGCCCCTGCTCCGCCCCAGACAGCCCTCTGCTTTTTGTCTGATTGGAGTTATATAAAGCCTAAGTGGAACTAAGACTAAACCTGGTAATAGTTATGGCAGTGCCCTAGATTTTCCTATCAAATCCAATCTTATTTAGGATGGGAGACACAACGGTGACTCTGGTGAAGTTAAACTATTTCTGCCCCTATTTAGAATATTCAGCATTAAATTCAACAGAGTTTTGCCACAACATCTCACACACTAAAACTTTTAAAAACAGCAGATCTCACCCGAACCAGAAAAGTTTTATTATTAATTGTAAAGTATGCTTGATCGCAGAGAATTAGCTGGCAATCAGCATCAGGTATAGCCTTTAATGCCTTCTGTTTGATGAGTGTGCATTCTGCATGTTGATCATAAGTTTGCAAATTTCTCTGCTTATGCCTCATCACTCCTGTCCTTGATTGAATACAAAATAAGTGGAACTTGAACATCACAGAACTGGGAGGGACTCGTGGAAACCATTTTATCAAGTGCTCTGCCTTTACAATTGGATGTCTGATCCACTAAGAGAGTCAGACTGCCGTGGGCTGCTGTTAAATCCTCGAATGCTCTAGCATGGACAACATCCTTCCGCTGACTCCCTCCTTCCTGTCCCCCTTTTCTCCATGTTGCTGTCAGAGTGATCTTTCTAAACACAAATCAAGTCACTTCTTTTCTTGCTTAGCATTCTTTGATGACTCCCCATTTGCTTCAGGTCCAAAGTCAAATTCCTTAGCCTCACCTACAATCTGAGAGCTGATCTGACCTTGCCCTCCTCTGTGGATTCATCTCCTAGAGTTCCTGTTTCTCACTCTGAATTGTAGTCACAGCAGAGTCCTCTACTATGTGGTGACCTCTATGTCACTATACATTTGCACATGCTGTCCTATCCTTCAAGGATGCTCTAGCATCTAGAAGATTGCATGCATGGTATTTATGTCCTGAAATAATAGGCCTTCTTATTTCATTTTCATATAAAGAGTTTCAGAGTTATGTACAAGAACAAGGTCAAATGGATTAGGAATAGAACTCTCTGAAGCTGGTGGTAGTGGTAAAATTTCAATTGCCGTAATGGTAGAGAGAATGGTTTCATTTCTCTATCTATCTTTCTATCTATCATTAGTTGGATCTCAGGTGCAGAGGTTGAAATTAATCACATTCCTCAGTTTATGGCATACTATTACCATTGGTTCACACAAAACTGCTATTTAATATAGTTTTTAAAAACTTTATTAAAACTTCTATGCGCATTACTCTCTCCTATATCCCTCCTTCCACATAGAAAACTAATCCAATGTATTTAATGTGGATCCTTTTATTTGTATGCATTTTTGGGTGTACATATATTTTAAATTTACTTTTAATGGTACTGTATTCTATATCTCATTCTATATCTTTCTTTTTCTCACATTTTAAATCTCATATATGTTGCCATTTATATATTAGGTCTGTGGTCTTCTAATTGCTGCAGCATCTTACTTCACCTGTCCATCATCCCTGCCTTTTCCCTGGTGATGAGCACCCAGATAACCCCCAGCTCTCTGTCTCTACAAACAACACTGAAGTGTATATCTTCTTGGATGTCCCCTTCTAGATGAGTGAGACTGTCTTTGGGATTGGCACTCAGGAAAGGGTCCCAGCCATGTGCACACCTAATCTGACCAAATGAAGCTGTAGATTTGCCAGATTGTGCTACAGAATGTGCACTGGTCTACATGCCTTCCAGTGGTGCATGATACTCCCACCTCTCCACTGACACATGGCATCACCCAGCTTTCTTATATCTGCCCATATTACAGGAGAAAAGTGACGCCTCTTTTTGTCTTTGTTTTTTTCCCCCATTTTTAAATAGACTTTATTTTTAGAGCAGTTTCAGACTCACAGTAAAATTGAGCAGAAAGTACCGAGAGTTCCCAATACCCTGTGCTCCTGCCCTACGCCACCCCCCACCTTTGCTGTTTTCCCCTACAATCAACATCTGGCACCACAGTGGTACACCTGTTACAACTGATGAACCTGCACTGACACATCATCTAATGTTGATCACCTAACATTGAGAGTTTTAGATTGGGTTTGCTCTTGGTATTGTGTATTCTGTAGGTTTTGACAAAGGTATAATGACATGTATCCACCATTATAGTATCATACAAAATAGTTTCATTGCCCTAAAAATTCTCTGTGGTTGGCCAGTTCATCCTTCCCTTCCCACTACACTATGGCAACCACTGAACTTTTTACTGTCTTCATAGTTTTGTCTTTTCCAAAATGTTATATAGTTGCAATAATACAGTATATAGTCTTTTCAGATTGGCTTCTTTCACTTAGTAATATGCATTCAAGGTTACTCCACATCTTTTCGTGGCTTGATAGCATATTTCTTTTTAGTGCTGAATAGTATTTCATTGTTTGGATATTATCTTAGTTCATTTTGTTTTGCTATAATAAAATACCTGAGGCTAGCTAATATATAAAGAAGAGAGGTTTGTTTAGCTCATGGTTCCATAGGCTGGGAAGTTCAAGGACGTGACCCTGGCTTCTGGTGTGTGCTTCCATGCTGTGTCATAACATGGTGGAGAAGAAGAAGCAGGCATGTGTGAAAAGAGAGAACCCAAGGGAACTAACCCATTTTTGGAGAGTCAATCTAGTTTTGACAGAGCAGGAATTTACTACCGGGAGAATGGCACCAAGCCATTCATGAGGGATTTGCCCCCATGACACAAACACTGTCATAGGCCCCACCTCCAACACTGCTTCACTGGGGATCAAATTTCGACATAAGTTTTGGAGGGAATAAAAAAATCATATCCAAAACATCAGAGGTACCACAGTTTATTCATTTCCTTTTCTTTTTTTCATTAGTATAAATTTAAGGGGTACAAATGTAGCTTTATTACGTGGACATACTGCATAGGACCAGAGTTTATTTATTCATTCACCTACTGAAGGATGTCTTGGTTTCTTGCAAGTTTTGAAAATTATGAATAAAACAGCTATAAACATATGTATACAGGTTTTTGTGTGGATATAAATTTTCAACTCATTTGGATAAAAACCAAGGAGTATGATCGCTTCATCATATGATAAGAGTATGTTTACTTTTGTAAGAAATTGCCAAATTATCTTCCATAGTGGCTGTACTGTTTTGTATTCTCACCAGAAATGAATGACAGCTCCTGCTGCTCCACATCCTCACCAGCATTTAGTGTTGTCAGTGTTTTGAATTTTGGCCCCTGTGATAGGTGTGTAGTGGGATCTCATTATTGTTTTAAGTTTGTATTTTCTTAATGACATATGATGTGGAGCATCTTTTTACTTGCTTTTTTGCCATCTGCATATCTTCTTTGGTGAGGTGTCTGTTAAGGCCTTTTGCCTATTTTTTAATTGAGTTGGTTATTTTCTTATTGTATAACTTTAAGAGTTCTTTGTATATTTTGGATAATGGATCTTTATCAGATCTGTCTGGCAAATATTTTCTTCCAGCCTGTGGCTTGTCTTCACATTCTTTTGAAAGGGTCTTTCACAGAGCGGAAGGTTTTGATTTTAATGAAGTTTAGTTTATCAATGATTTCTTTCATGGACTGATAGATTGTACTTTTGGTGTTGTATCTAAAAAGATACATCATCATCAAACCTAAGGTTATTTAGATTTTCTCCTATGTTATTTTTTAGGAATTTTGCAGTTTTGCATTTTATTAATACATTCAGGTCTACGATCCCTTTTGAGTTCATTTAAGGTCATAGGTCTGTGTCTAGATTCATTTTTTGCATGTAATGTCCAGATGTTCCAGCACCATTTGTGGAAAATATTATCTTTTTTCCAGTATATGCCTTTTGTCAAAGATCAATTGACTGTATTTGTGTGAGTCTATTTCTAGGCTCTCTATTCTGTTGTCTGTCTATTCTTTCTCTAATACCAGACTGTCTTGATTACTGTAGATTTATAGTAAGTCTTTAAGGTGGGTCATGTCAGTCCTCCAGCTTTGTTCTTCAATATTGTCTTGGTTATTCTGGGTCTTTTGTCTCTCCATATAAACTTTGCAATCAGATCATCAATATCTACAAAATAACTTGCTGGCATTTTGATTGGGGTTGCATTGAATGTATAAATTAAGTTGGGAAGAACTGACTTCAATTTATTAACAGTTTAATTTGCATAGGCTGGTGAATGTTTAAAACACACACATGTGTATGTATATAAATTTTACTGATATAAAGGGTGTTTAGCAAGCAATTTACAAATAGGGCAATAACATATATAATTCTCCCTATTGTGAATTCGATATGGTATATCTATTCTCACAGAATGTTTTCCTTGATTTTTGCCAAAATTTTCTATCCATAACTAATCCATGGTTGCAATTGACAAGGGTAGTTCTCATACGAATGTAGGTTGATATTTTCGCTTACATTAATAAATAAGATAGAAGTGAAATGACAAAGATGTTGAATCTTGGCTTGTTTCTCAATGATGTGAGTGACTTTGCTGGATTGGATAATACTTTTTAAATATTGGAAGATTATTTCTCAATTTTTTGTGCTATTCAAAATGTAACGGCTACAAACACCATATACTTTTAAAATTAATCTATATTGTTAACATTTTCTCCATTTTTTAAAAAGTCTAGACCAGGGGTCAGCACACTTTCTGTAAAAGCCAGGTAGGAAATATTTTAAGCTTTTTGATCCATATGGTATCTGTTGCAACTGTTCAACTGCCATTATAGCGTGCAAGCAGCCATAGACAATATGCAAACAAATGAGTGTGGCTGTGTCCCCGTAAAACTTTATTTACAAGAACAGGTGGCAGGCTAGATTTGGCCTACTGGCTATAGGGACCCTTGCTCTACCCAATCAACAAAATAATAAATTAAGCCTTGATTTTAGCATCATCAACTTCTGTGATATGAATGTTCCTACCATAGCTAATTTCATGCTGTCAGTATGATGTCACTGAGCACGGAGTTGGGAAAAGATGCACAGCAGCACACCGTTCTATAGTATTTCCATCATATGGACACAATCGACTTATTAATAAATAACCCAAAAGCCTTGAGAATAGTAAAATGTATTAAAATAATTGCGAAGTGATGAGTTTCAAATATTTATTAGCGTCATTTAAAAAATGATTTATTTCATTGTAAGTTTGTATAATTTATTTTGTAATAATGGCTGTGTTTAACAATCAGCTTACAAAATTCCTAAAAATTGAACAATTGGCACTTATACGCTGGTATGAGCCAGCTACAGCACACCACTGTGTGTAGTCATGTGGGAATAGAGAAAATTGGACCTGTTATTTATAGCATATACAAGAATAAATTCCAAATGGCTCTGAGAGATGTGTAAATATAAGATGAAACCATAGGGGTGCTAGGGAAGAGATGGATGAATTCCTCTATAATCTGGGAGTGGCAAAAACTTTCCAAACTATGGCTTAAAATCCAGAAGCAATAAGGGAAATAGCCTCATAGAATGAACTGAGAATTATTCTTTCTTTTTGCACTTTCTGGAATAACTTATATAACAGGAACTATTGTGTTTTTGAAAATTTGATAGAATTCATTTTAAAAGTATCCAGGCCTAGAGATTTTTGGGATGGAGATTTAACTACCAATTAAATGTATTTAATCTTTGTTAGTCTATTTTAAATCTCCTTTTTCTTCTTGGGCCAGTTAGTATTTTATATATTTTCCAGGAACGTACTTATTTTATCTATTTTTTAAATCTGTAATTATTTCTCCATTTTTGTTTCTTGATCAGTGTTTTATTTATCTTTGTTGTCTTTGTTCTTTGATTAGTGTTATCAGAAATTTATCACAGTAATCTTTTCAAACATAGAGTATTTGGTTTTATAAATCTCTTCTACTTAAAAAATTATTTCATTTATTATATTCTTTTGCTTCTTTAAGTTTGCTTTGATGTTCTTTTTTTATAACTTCTTGAGTCAGATGCTTAGTATATTTCTTTTCAACTTTTATTGTTTCTTGAGAAACATATTTAAAGGTCTAAATGTTCTTTCTAAATAATGCTTTATTTATGTCCCATATATTTTGTGTTCTAGATATTTACTCATTTTATTATTTCATTTTTAACCTATGAGCTATTTAGTGATATTTTATTTTCAAAATATGGGACATTTACAAAAACTTTTCTATTATTGATTTTTAATATTATTTCATTATGTTTGGAAGATATAATTGCACGATATTATCCCTGGCAAATTTTCGAGACTTTCTGTAAGCCTAATCTTTTAGCGTAAATATGTGCATCCTTCTAAAAATGTGTATTTGCTATTTGTTCTGTAAACTATTATAGCATATATATCAAAGCATATATATTATACAAAACATGCCATTAGAACATACATATCAAAGATGTAAACAATATAACTAATAGTATGAACCTATTAATTATACTACTTAGATGAAAATCTGTTTAACTTTTGCTTAGCACATTTCTGACAGTTAGGTTAAAAAAACTATTTATTTGTTTTGGTACTCTGTCAGTTACTGTAACCTATTATTAGGTGCATACATATTTGTGATGGTTATATCTTCTCACTTTTTGTTATCTCTTAACCTTAAGTTCTCTGTTATCAGTTATTATGATTACTGTTTCAACTTTCTTTAGATTTTTTTTGTCTTTTATTCTTTCATTTTCAACCCTTTTGTGCTTTTTAGTTTTAAGAATGTTTCTCATAGATGACATATTTTTGGATTTTGTTTTGATTTTGAAATACCATGAGAGTATAAGTCTTTTTATTTGTGAGTCAAATCCATTTACATTTACTGTAATTGCTATTATATTAGAAATTATTTCTTTTATCATATCTTATATTTTCAGTTTATTCCACTTTGTGTTTTCTGCTGGCTCAAATAATTATATGTTCTATTTTTATTTAAATGCGGTTGCCTTTAAGACCCTTACTCATGTTTATTTCTATTGATTTCTTAAACTTATCAGTGTCTTATATTTCTCCTAACTGGACAACTAATTTAGTGAACTTATGTGTGTGTGTGTGTGTGTGTATAAAATTGTTATTGTTCGTGTATATGAACTCATGTAAATATATTCTAGTGGTTCTACTTCTCTGATTGAACCCTGACTACTATACCCAGAAAGAGAGAAAACTTTAAAAAAGAGCTAACAAAAAACCCCAGACCTAAAAACATTAGAATAAAATTTAAGAACATCAAAGGAAAGGAAAGAATTAAAAACTGCCAGATAATGAAGAGAATAGAACGAAACTGAGATTGAACATTAGGCACAAGATGAAAAATGGGAAAAATATTTTTTAAATGTTAAAGGAAAATAAATTTGAACGTAGAATTGTACATCCAGCCAAACTGTCTTTCAACTATGGTGGCTTAAATGTATACTCATATATTTCAGAGAAGACTGAGAGCGAAGCTTTGCCACACAAGGATACACACCGAAAACGTGTGTTAGCAGCGATGAGCAACATGCAATAAATACGATAAAGGTGAAGACATTCCTTAGTAAAGTTTGTGTTTTCGTTAAGGATCGAAGTGAGAAAAAGAACAAATTCGCCGTGTATCAAGGTAGCGTGGAACTGAACGTTCAGGCCGTGTCCGAGGCAGCAGTGGTGGAGGGCGTGCGCGCGGCAGGTACCCGGCCGACGGCCCGAGAGCAGGTGGCCGCGCCAGGCCCGCCGTCCCCGCCCCGCGGTCCCCGCCCCGCGCTGTGAGGCTCCCGGCCGCCGCCTGCCCGAGGTTTCTTTCGTGGTTTCTCCTCGCCCTTTCCCGCCGACCTCCAGGAGAACTTCCAGTCTGGTCTCCCAAATCACTGCTCTATTGGTCCCCTTTATCCGTGCTGCTTACAGCTTACCTGTCGTTTTACTGACCTCAGCTGTTGTGTCTCTGTCTCATACCGAACAGTCCGTTCGGTCCTTTTTGTGTTTCCTTGTTGTTGCTTCATGTTGCTGATCGGGCCTTACCCTCCCAGTGTATTCATCATCAGTATTTTGATTTCTTGGTCTTTTCTCACAGTGCTAACTCAGATGGTTTGTACTGTTGAGTTTGCTATCTTTCTAACACAGTAGCTGTATTCCTTACGTGGCTTTCTGGTCATGTCGTCCCCAAGTCGCCTGTCCCCGTGGACTGTCAGTTGCTAGACACGGAATGTGGTGGGAAAGGGGCCGGAGCTCAGCCTCCAGCTCGTGCAGCTCCGGATGCCCGGGGACGAGCCTCGGGGCTACAGCACTGGCGGTGGTTATGCCAATTTTCCCTTCGTCACAAATAACGTTTCACATTTGGACCGTCCAAAAGCAGCCTCCTTAGACCTCACCCTGCCCTGGGCTGTGGACGGGAGCAGCACGGGGCGGACCCCAGGGGCAGCCGGCCGGGACACACAGCTTCCACGAGCTCTGACCCCTGCGGGGCTTTCGCACTGCCCCTCTGGTGCCCTGCGGACACCGGCAGCCTAGGCGGTTCCTCTCGGTGGTGCCCGGGCAGGCTGTGACTGTCCACTCTGCAGAGCAGAGACAGCAGCGTTGGTCTCCTTGGGCCTCCTCCCGCCAGCTACCGTCCCCCAAGGCTGAGGCGATTCTCTCCGATTTCTCCCTCTCCCTTCCCCCACATGTAACGATTTTTAAGTCTTCAGACTCCCGGGGCCTTCTCACAGCGTTTTATTTTATTTTATTATTTGTTATTAGCTCTTCAAATCTGTTTCCCTCCGGCTTCTGTAGTTTTTCTAGGGTTGATTTCCAGAAAGGCGCCAGCGGCAGCACAGTTTTTCATCTTGACAGGGCGGGAGAACGGGTTATGGAATGAGCAGGTGCATCATGGAAAGGGAGGAATTGGAGACAGGAGATGTATGAGTCTTAAGGAGAGAAAGGCTACGAATGGACAGCAAGCGATGCTTTTTTCTACATTTAATTTTTTGAAATTTTAATTAATGTTTGCGTGTACTTCAAAAATGAAAATGATGCTGCCCGGCTTGTGATGAAAACAGCAGTCCGCACTCCTCCCCACTCCGAAATTCTGGCAACAATTTTCAACTCTTTTTTTTTTTTTTTTTTACTGTTTTTTTCTGGTATTTGTCTGTACATTCTCAATAAAATGCCTGTGTTGCTATTTCTGGATTTTAAAATGCTGGCTCTTCTCTGTCTTCCTGACCTGGAGGGTGAGCGTTCAGTGCCGTGCCCGCTGCGTTCCGCTTCCCGCACCTTCTCCCCTCCTGACTCTATCCCCCTGACGCAGTCACGTCACTGCTTTTGTGGTCAGCACTCAGTGTTCACACTGCGGTGCCCGTGGGAATACTACTCACAACTGACACGTGTGGCTAATGTGTTTCTTTTCTTACATAACTTTTTATTTTCTTAGGATTAATGCTTTCCTTTATCCCCAAGTTGTTCTAAGAATTATGTGCCTATCATAATTTTCTGACAGTTGTAGGGTACTTTCGATAGGGTTTAATACATCAGGTAATCTGGCCGGTTCCTCCCTGCCCTGCCCCACCCTTCCGTGCGAGCTCCATCTTTGTGCTCCGCTGGGTCGCTGTTCAAGCCCTCCTTCATCACCATCCTGGGCATTGCCTTTGCTGTCTCCCTGTGCTAGATCACCTGTTTCCTCATGTTATCTCTCTCTTTATTGACTCATTCTCCTGTTTGATGAAGAAATTAGTATCTTCTAGTAGCTTCATAAGAAAGAGTCCGTAAGAGGAAATGTTTATGTCTGTGTACAGCTGCCCCCAAAGTTTGAACATTCCCCTCCCACTGTCTTAACAGTTTCCCACAGAACTTCTGCATTCAGACAAGATTTTTCAGGTCATTTTCCAGTTGTTAGTTTGCAGACATGTGGTTTTGATTCCAACAGTCAACTGTATCTGTGCCAGATTCAAAATCTGGATCCAGAACTGAATGACTTGGGAAAGAGGCAGGGCCTGAAGCTTCCGCTTTGCTGGTGCAGCTCTGGGCAAGGCAGCCCAGCAGGGTTCTGGAGTCCAATGTGCCACCACAGCACCTGATGGGCAACTTCCAATGATAGCAGAGGCCAATAAGTTGGAACTGGCACTGGTGGCAGCGGCCTCCTGGTTTGGTGGCTTTTGTAAGAGTGATAGCTCCTTCTTCCCTCTGTGGGCAGCTCTGTGCTGTGGCGCTGGGTGTCACTTCTGGAAGAGCAGTCTGTTTGCTCCCCCTCCCTGACAGTCCGTGAGCTGTCCCTACCTCTTAATCAGTCCTTTTGGCTTAAACTTGCTAGAGTAGTTTCTGCCTTATTAAACTAACCTGGCCAACATGGCTTGTACACCTAAAGATGTCTTTATTTTTCTGCAAAACTTGAGTTTGATTGGGTATGTAATTCTAATTTGAAAGCCATTTTCCATAAAAATTAGAAAGCTTTTCTCCATTGTCTCTGGCTTCCAGTGTTGCTGAGAAGTCTGAAGCCATTCTTTTCCTGGATCTAGGAATGTGATTTGCTTTTTCTCTCCAAAGGTTTTTTGTTTTATCTCAAAGTAGTATTTATTCTTAAACTTTTTTTGTTTTGTATTATCAAATCTATAAAAAGTCATATTTTAAAGAATTATAGTTCCATGAGAACTGTTTATGAGAAACAGCTTATTTCCTGACTTCATCCTCCCCTTCTCCTTGTCATCACAAGCAACCACTTTCAGCACTAATATGTATTTATAAATAATTAAATGCATTTTTAGTGCACATGAGATGGATCCCAGTAAGTCTTCCAGTGTTCTTCACACTTGACTGTAATATACTTTTTCAAGAAAACATTATACATAAAAGTAGATGCCTGCCTTGTACCTTGATTTTGGGGTGTAGAAATTAGAGATCCCAAAGTAGCAGTTGTTGGTGAGTTTTTCCTCCTCTGAAGGATATTTCACTCATTTGGTGGTGGGATGTGACCCTGGGTTTGGGGCTGAAAATAGAAGGAAAGGGTGGCAGGTAGGGTTGAGGCCATGAGACTCCTGACACCAGCATCCAGGAATGAAGCTAGCTAGCTACAGCTGGAAGCCCAAGAAGGCCGGTGTGGGGCTTCTTGTTTGAGCCCCTCACTGAAGGGTTGGAGTCTCCCTCCGTGGAAGGAGGCTGGTCGGGGGTGGGGGGGAAATCGGTGGAAGCCCCGCCTCTGCCGACCCCTTAGGACCACATTTAAGCGCCAGCAGAAATAGCAGCGTCAGCGCCGAGGAAGCCACTGCCAACCAGCCTGGCCTCGGCCCTTGGTGTGCCTGCGCGTCTGTCCCGCGGTTGCAATTTCCAGCCTGAAGGGAGCACGGTTGACTCCCCAGTAGCAAAGCAGTGACACAGGAACAAGCAGGTCTCCCTTCTCAGACTATCTAGCGCACCCGAATTTCTACACGTACGGAAGGGGTCCAGGAGATAAACTGACCTCCCACTAACTTGGACGCTGGGGCTTGAGCAGGGCAAGAGGGACCCTCCTGGGGCGGGGCTGGCTGCTATTGCAGACGCAGCCTGTGGAATAAGACATGCCGGTTACACATATTTCTCCGAAATTGCCTCTCAATTTCTCTTGACACTAGCAATGTTGGTTGCCTATAATTTAATATATTTTTAGGCGGTTGAGGATGAGGAGTTGGGGAGAGAAAGGAGTTCCTGGGATGCCTGGATCTGATACCATTTTTTGTGTCCAAAGCACCAGCCCAAGTGACCACCGTTGAACCAACGCAGTTTCTACAACTCACAAACATACACGTGAATCTAATTTTTTTGTATATTTCTTCTTTGCAGAATTAGACTTGTGATCAAAGATGGGGAAGAAAAGCCTAAGAGCTTAAAGCTGAGCATAAAGAGCTCTTAGTTTCTCTGAAAAACGAACCAATAAATAAATAAATAAGCAAAAAACCCAGCCCCAAATCATAAAACACAAAACCCAAACAACAGAAACCCTTGATGCATCGTTAGATCCAGCACAGTGTTGCAAACAATGATAAGCCTGACCTGACAGAAACCATGGGGGAGTATCGGCCACGGACACTTTTCTGGGAATGAAAAGAGGCAAATAGCCCAAACCAGTCCCCACCTCTGTGCCTCTCACTAAATGGCCTGTCTGCTCCATGACAGCGGGCTCCAAGGCCCTGGGAATCGGCTCCCTGCTTAATCGAAGGTGAATTGGACCCATGGAATCTTCAGTCACACCTGATTCTGCCATAGTCACATTTGCACAGACCTTGTGTCAGGTGCCCCGGTTCCTTGGGCGATGTGGGGCTGTAGCTACAACTGTGACTAAGACACGTGTCCTTTGTAGTTAGGGAGAAAGGGCACTAAGGAATGGCTCCGTGTACTAAATAGAAAGTGTGGGTTGGAAATGAACAAGCTGATTCCAATAAGATAAGGGAGATTATTTAAATTTGATAGCAAGTGGTTATAACTTGAAGAAATTAGAATGTGAGAGGTTCTAGTCAAGCATTTTTTTTTACTAGAAAAAGGAAATCTCTAAAGTAAGCAAAAGTAATCAGAATATATCAACTCAAGAGAGAACAAGATATGGCACTTGGAAAGGAAAGGTAATAACCACAATAATAATGTTCAGGCTCTGTTATTTTTTGAAGCTGGTTCAATAAAATGTAATGTAACATTAACAATTTCTTGGGAAGAAACCAATCAACTGCTCCTCTCTTTTTATCCATGTCTCTACATTCTGCATGAATTATTCACCACTGTGTTTAGTCCCCCTCACTTGGTGCCTCCCCGAAGAATTCTGGGATGTTAAATAACAATGAAAGTGAAATTTGTAGTATTTTATTTAAGAATAAATGTTAATTAAAGCTTTATATATAAAAGATTATCCACTTGTTTTTAACCTAAATGCCTCCTCAATTTCAGCTATTGATTTCACTGCATTCAGATCTAGGATGAACGGATGTTGTAGGCTAGTACATTATGCCATCTTTTTCAATTCAAATATCCTGTTCACAGAGAGTGATTTTTTCTTCACTGTTTGCTAACCTGTTATCTTGCCATAGCTTTTGGGGGATGGTTGTGTAACGTGTTACACCCTGGGAGAGAAATCAAGCTTGCAGCAGTGTCTTCTAGGCGTTTCTGTTTACTCAAGTTGGGCATCCAACCCTAACTGTAATGTTCAGCATGGGTTTATTTGGTCCACTATCTCTGTATGATTATCTTGAGGGTCTCTTTAAACAAAGGCTTTATAAAGGCAAAAAAATGATTTGTTGAGAATGTTTGAAACCAAACCCTACTATTAAAACTAGTTTTCAACCTCAGCATTAATATAGACAACAATCTATGAGCTATCATAAAGTGGAATTTGATCTCATTTTCCAATTTTCCTCTTCTACCTGAGTGGTTTAGGGAATATTTCTGTTAGGATGTCTGTTCTCCTGGGTTCCCCTTTTTCTTGTCAACAGTCCATGCTCTTCAATGTCCTGGACCATCTGTGCTGAGATGAGCCCATATTGCTATTATCAGACTTTTCTCTGGCTCTGTGTGTATCAGGGCTAAAGTTTGTCCTAGCCTTTATCAATTTTTTCCGTAGGCCTGCTTGTGTGTGGAATGCTTTGGAAAATGCTGATGTTGTACTCTCCCTGTGCACCTGACAACTATGGATTCTATGCAGTCTCTTTACTCTCTCCTTCTCTTCTGAGTGCTGCCTGCACCCACATTCTCTCTTCCAGAGGTGGTGGGGTCCTCTTACTGATGTCTTAGGTGATGAAGAAAGTTCTGTTCACCTTCTTTTTGCTGAAGGAGTGTCTCCCTGGTGGAGTCAAGGTGAAAATGGATTCCCGCATTGAGTGATAGATACCCAGACATTTCCTGTTTAGTGCCATTAATCACCCCTAAGCAACAACGGCCCAGCAGATGTGCAGTTCCCGTCTACAGCACACGCAGAGAAATCACTTAGACTCAAGGATGTGTTGCAGGAGTTTGGGAGAATTGCTCCTGCCTCCATAACCAACCAGGCTCTCTCCTCCCCTCTTTTTTCCTTCCTTCCTCCCTTACTTCCTTATGCCTTACGATTACTTTGGAAAAAAGTTTAACTTGCTACATACTGAACATAGAAGAAATCGCTTGCTAACCCATCTTGCCATACATTCTCAATCTTTATTCTGCGTCAAATTTATCTGTAATAGTTTTTTTCCCCTAAAATAAGAGCTCAAGCCACTCTTCTAATCCACTGAAACAGAATCTCTGGGGATGAGACTTAAGAAGTCCATACTTTTAAAAATCTCCACTCTTTAAAAAATACTCTAATGTGCAATGTGCAGCTGGATTTGAGAACCCACAGACTGAGTGCTGCCTGCTGTGGCTGTGGTGTGTCAAATGCTACTTTTGATCGCAATGGTTGTATTGGAGTTAGTTTAGTTTAACTCTCTCTTTGATGGCCTAGCTAGAGGGAGAGTGTTAAGCATGTGGTTTGTCATGCCAGACTGCCAAACTTCAAATCCTTACTCTATCCCTGTGTGTTTTATTGAGCAAGTCATTTAATCTCTCCATGTTTCAATTTATTCATCTATAAAATAAGCATTAAGAATAGTACCTATCTCACAGCATTGTTGGATGATTAAGTAAGAGGATTCACATAAAGTGCTGAGAACAGCACCTGACACATAGTAAATGCTGGTGAAATATTAACCATTACCATCATCCGGTCATGAGCAAAACACAGGGGTCTCCTGGAGTGCAAAAAGGCTTTAAAAGATCATCTGGTCCTCCAGTAACTGGATAATATTATGATCCCATTTTACAGATAAGAAAGCTCAGATTCTTAAGTGATGTGCCTGTCCAAGGTGACTCAGAATGAAAATAACAATGATTATAATACAGAAACAATAGCAAGTAATATCCATTGCGCAGATCACTACATACAAAACACTATATTAAGTGTTTGATGTACATTCTATCATTAACCCAGTGTTTTTCAACCTTTAATGTGCACACAAATCACCTCGAGGTCTTGTTAAAATGTGGAGTCTGCTTCCCTAGGTCTAGGTTGGGGCTCAAGAGTCTACATCTCTGACAGGCTTTCAGGAGATGGTCGAGCTGCTGGTCCAGGATCCACACTTTGAATAACATGTGTTTAATCCTAACTACAACTCCTATCTGATAGGTACTATTTTGTCCTTATTTTACATATAATAAAGTGAAGTTGTTTGGCTAAATAACTTTCTCCAAGTCACAGAATTTGAAGGAATAGTACTGGGACTTGGACTGATTGTCTCATCCCAGAGCCTGTGTCCTTAAGCACCACACCAGACCCCTTCATGTCTGTGTATCTATGCCATTTGGCCTCTGCTGCCTTTGCAGTGGAACATGGAGCAAATGTCATACATGCCCAAATTTTTTTTTCTTTTGAGACAGAGTCTCACTCTGTTGCCCTGGCTATAGTGCAATGGCGTTAGCCTAGCTCACAGCAACCTCAAACTCCTGGGCTCAAGCAATCCTTCTGCCTCAGCCTCCCGAGTAGTTGGGACTACAAGCATGTGCCACCATGCCCGGCTAATTTTTCTATATATTTTTAGTTGGCCAATTAATTTCTTTCCATTGTTAGTAGAGACGGGGTCTCACTCTTGCTCAAGGCTGGTTTCGAACTCCTGACCTTGAGCGATCCACCCGCCTCAGCCTCCCAGAGTGCTAGGATTACAGGCGTGAGCCACTGCGCCCGGCCCATCCCCCAAATTTTTAAGTCATGTCCCTGCCTAGAGCAGAGACAGCTATGGAATGTTTTATATATTGTTAATCGTATATCCCAGTCTGGCCCTTCAAGCCAGAAGGACCCATCCATGCCTTGTGCCTTTTCTTGCCCATAAAAGACAGCCTTAAATTCCAGCTGGTGTTAAACCAAATGCTGAGGTCATTCCTGAGCGACAACTCTCCCTCCCGCCCTTTTTAATCTTGACCTTATTTCACTAAGTTTAGAATTCCTGTCCCCTTATATTTAATTTTGATCTTAAGCTTTCCTCTATGTTTTTATGTTAGCCCATGTGGCAACCTCCCCCTGCCCCCAAGAAAGAACATGTTGTTCCAGGAATGGAGTTAGATGACAATTCCAGCTGTTACCTCTTCAGCTCTGCTTCAGCACTCAAGCCCATGTCTAACTCTTCTTGGTCTGTCCCAGGCATAGCTATCCACTGATGCCGGCTCCTCGAATGGGCGATCTTTGCTCAGAGCTCCCTGTTGGGCTAGCAGAGACTTCGTCAAATCGGCAGCATGGTCTGACAGCTCCTCCATCCAATGCGAACTTTCTCCTTTTCTTTCTGCAAATGTTACTCCCTGGCACAGTAAATCTTTTGCTCTCATACCTCTGTCTCAGCGTCTGCTCCCCACAGATGCCAACCAATACCTCTCAAGTGTTGAGCTCCCACGAGACCTAATTCAAGGTCTCGTGCTCAAGTGAGAGCTCCCTCGAGACCTAATTCAAGTCATTGGCCCTAACTGGTGCCTGGCGAGGCCAGCCTAGTCCTTTCTAGACATCCATGACCAGGAAGGTGCTTAATTATATATAAGCACTCAATAAACAGGTGCATGTTGAGTAACCATAGTGTTCGCATATGTTCATAAGCATAATCATCCGTTCTATTAATAAACATCTGAGATAAAGAAGAAATGTGGCAAATTTTGACATCGTGCTTCTATGTCTCCTGTGCTTCCTATGGTGAATTGTTTGCCGGAGTTTAAACTTTAGCAATTATATACTACATCTTAGGATCACTGGGTGCTGCCTACATAATTACAGTGTTGTAATATAGTAAGGAAAAACAAATGTCCCCAAAATAAGAGAAGAAATGACTAGCCATGTCTGGTGAAAAAATTCAGTGACCATGAGTCAGCAATATGGAACTGGAGTTCAAAAAGTCAGTCAAATATTGGATAAAGAAAAATAAACAGAGAGAAAAGTCCTCTGCATTTTTTTTTTTCTCTATTAATACTATACAGAATTCTGGGTCTTGTTATAATTTCAAATAAGGAGGCAGACTGTTGTCAACATGATTTAACTTGATGGGCTTTGAGAAAGCCTCCTCCCCAGCTTCCCATATTCATATATTCTTTTTTTTTTTAAAGTATCTTTATTTTAAATGAAGCAAACATAATTAGTTTGACTGAAATCAAGATGAGTAATATATAATTTATAATATCTGAAACAAATTTTTCTGCTGCAACTTCCTGGGGGTGGAGGACAGTTACTTTTTATTTTTTGTTTTATTTTATTTTATTTCAGCATATTATGGGGGTACAGTTGTTTAGGTTACGTATATTGCCTTTGCCCCACCTGAGTCAGAGCTTCAAGCCTGTCTATCCCCCAGATGTTATGCACCACAACCATTAGGTGCATATACCCGTCCCATCCACCTCCCACCTGCCCAACACTCGAATGTTACTACTATATGTGCACTTAAGTGTTGATCAGTTAATATCAATTTGATGGTGAGTACATGTGGTGCTAGTTTTTTCATTCTTGTGATACTTCACTCTATCCAGGATAATAAAAGAATGGGTTCCAGCTCTATCCAGGATAATATAAGAGGTGCTAGATCGCCATTGTTTTTTGTGGCTGAGTAGAACTCCATGGTACACATATACCACATTTTATTAATCCACTCATGTATTGATGGGCACTTGGGTTGTTTCCATATCTTTGCAATTGTGAATTGTGCTACTATAAACATTCTAGTGCAGGTGTCTTTTATATAGAGTGTCTTTTGTTCTTTTGGGTAGATGCCCAGTAATGAGATTGCTGGATCAAATGGTAGATCTACTTGTATCGCTTTAAGGTATCTCCATGTTGCTTTCCACAGAGGTTGCACTAGTTTTCAGTCCCACCAGCAGTGTAGGAGTGTTCCTATCTCTCCGCATCCATGCCAACATTTATTGTTTTGCGACTTTTTAATCAAGGCCATTCTCACTAGAGATAAGTGATACCTCATTGCAGTTTTGATTTGCATGTCCCTGATGATGAGAGATGTTGAGCATTTTTTTCATATGTTTGTTGGCCATTATTCTTTTTTTGAAAAGTTTCTGTTTATGTTCTTTGCGTACTTTTTGATAGGGTTGTTTGATTTTTTCTTGCTGATTTTCCTGAGTTCTAAATAGATTCTAGTTATTAGCCCTTTATTGGATGTGCAGCATGTGAAAATTTTATGAAGAAGACCCCAAAGGCAATCACAGCAACAACAAAAATAAATAAATGGGACCTGATCGAACTAAAAAGCTTCTGCACAACCAAAGAAACTGTCATGAGAGCAAACATACAACCTACAGAATGGGAGAAATTTTCACATATTCATATATTCTTATAATGAAGGGTTTAGAGTTTTGAATGGGGAGGCAAATGGGGAAGGGAATGGTAATTTTTTTTTTTTTTTGAGACTGAGTCCCTCTATGTTGCCCAATTTGGAGTGCAGTGCTATTCTCAAGCACAATCATAGTGCCCTACAGCCTTGAACTCCTGGCTCAAGCTATCCTCCTGCCTCAGCCTCCAGAGTAGCTGGCACTACAAGTGTGGGCCACCACGCCCTGCTATGAAATGGTAATTTTGGAGCATGGGATGTTTCCCAGAAGCATAGGCCTGTGTGGCTACTGCTTGGGAGTTTATGGCTGTCACTGGAAAGAAGATGAAAACAAAGAGAGTCTCTTGGCCCAGGGGGCACGATGAGAGCTTTGGTCTCTGGAGAGGGAGAAACAGCTGAGAGATGGGGGATGGTGTCAGTGAAAGAAATAATAGGCAAATCCAATTTTGATTAGAGCAGATTTTGGGTAGCACAATCTCAAAGAGTGTTACCTTGTAAAGAAACTAGAAATAAATCAGAAAGGAGAAGGTTGTGCAATGAAATCTGTGGGACAAGAGGGAAGTTTTGAAAATGTATTTTAGGTTAAAGAAGAAAAGTTAACCTCTAAGGAAATTATGAGCTATTCTCCAGAAAGTGGGCTTTGTTTGATGCAGAAAGGGTAAAGGTTAGATCCAAAGTAGACCTCTTTGTCAATAAAGACTAACATTATAAATTAACAAGCGAGGTTGTGAAATCTGCAACCATTGAAGATAGCTCCAGTGTGGCCCTGCATGAAGTTGAGGAAACAAGAAATAAACCAGTTTTAAAGTCCTTTTAGACCTGTGATTCTCTGATTTGTGGGAAAAAATTAACATCTTTATTTTTTCTACTTCACTTACAATCTGATGTGCCTGCAGCAACGATGTGAGTGTGTAGTTTACTGAATAACTAGTCTAGAAACCCACCAGAGCACACACACAGTGAGGTGACTCTGTCACCCATGGTGCTGCTAAAATAACATCAATAAATCATAAAATATGCCCAAGAGGGCATTGTAAATAATTTAGAGATGCTATTAATATTTCAGACATGTTCATTTTTAGCAGTGTGTTAAATTTTAGTGTTTGCATTCCATTTTAATTCAGTGCTTGATAATTGAAAAACGAGGCTGTTAAAAGATGATCTTTTAGATTATCTTTTGCTAATAATTTAGAGATTAAATAGAACAAGGGAACAGATCACTGCTAGATTCATTTCCTTTAAAATTTCTGCCTGGCACTTTGGACACCGGTTCTCTTGGAGCACAGGCGGGAGATAATGGTTACATTCGTCTTTTTTGTCAAGGAAAGAGCATTTGGATCTGCCTTCCTGGCTGTGGAGTTCTCACTTTATGTGCCAGTATGGTGGCTGGCAGGGTGACCAATTTATTCTGATTTGCCCAGGACTTAACTGGTTTTAGCACTAAAATCTCATGTCCTAAGAAACACCTTGGTTTAAGGCCAACTGGAATGGTTGGTCACCTTGGCTAGGCCCAAAGTCTAGAAGAATATTCTTCAGCAAAGTGGTGGATTTGAACACATTAATATTTAGTGCCTTCTTACTTTCTTTCTGTGACCTGCCTTCTGATTTATCAACTTGAGGAACATCCCATAATTTAGTCTATGCGACTGATTTAAGTCATGTGTTTGTCTCTGAACAATCGCTGTGGCCAGGGAGGTGGAATACACTGATTGCCCAGGCTGGAGACACAGATCCACACTTGTGTCTGGGGATGGGCCAAGAGCGTCTCTCATGAGTCAGTGCAAGTGGGAGGAGGGGGCCTCATCACAGGAAAATTGAGAGGTCTATTACCAAAAGAAGTGGAGGGAACGGATTCTGTGCAGGAAAAACTAGAGATGAACACTTGAAATAGCTATTTAAATTGAGTTGGTTTGAGGATGAAATGAGAAGATATAAAAGCACTTTGTAAACTAAAATGTACGGAGCCATTTAAAAAGATGCTCTCTTTTTATTAATTGATGTAGTGCTCTGTTCAGTTTAGAAATGAAAGGCTCTGATTTGATTAGTAGAACATTCGATATAAACCCATACAAATAAAACCAGTAGAGCCTTACTAGGAAAGCAGATATAACATATTATTTTTTGTTGTTCTTGTTTACTTTATGAGTAAATCATGGAGTGGGTCAGGAAAGGGAAGAGAGGCTGGATAGCATTGCATAACGAGAAAAATCTTTTGTCAACTAAATGTGCTTTCTCCTCTTCAAACATAATATTTAAAAAGTAAATATTGATTTTCTTAATACAAATGGAGTTTATATATAATTTAACCTAGGTGTAATGTTTATCACATAAGCATCAACTTTAAGTGATTGCTAAGTAACCTAATTCCATTTTTCCCCTTTTTGCTCCTTAAATAGAACTTTTGTTTTTCCCTCAATATTTCTGCTGCACAGAAACCTGTTCAGAGACTGACCTCAGCAAAATGGTGAAGTAGGAAGCCCTGGGCCCTTCTTCCCCATAAACATATCAATTCACTAACAACTCATGGACAAATTCCCTTTGTGATGGGAATCCTCAGCTTTGGTTTGTCTGGTAACGTCTTTATCTCTCCTTCATTTTAAAAAACAGTTTTTCCAGGGGCAAACAAAGGCTGAGGAAGTTTATCACCACTAAGATCTGCTTTACAAGAAATGCTAAAGGAAATGCTTGAAATTGAAATGAAAGGGCAATAAACAGCAATGTGATAGCATAAGAAAATATGAAAAATTTACCTTGTTGATAAAGGTAAATATATAGACAAATGCAAAATATTATATTACTGTAATGGTGGTAGAAAAATCTCTTAATTCTAGTATAAAAGTTAAAAGATAAAAGTATTAAAAAGAACTATAACTAAAAATACGTTAAGAATACACAATATGAATAGATGTAAAATGTAACAACAATAACATAAAATGTGTGTTTGTAGGAGGAGGAAAAATTAAAGTGTAGTGTTTTGTACATGATTGAACAGTTGTTCATGTTTAAGTTGTTATCAGCTTAAAACAGACTATATAAGATATTTTATGTAAGCCCTAATGTAACCACACAAAAGAAATACCTATACAAGTTACAAAAGAAAAATAAATCAAAGCATATCCATACAAAAAGTCAACAAAACTCAAAAGAAGACAGCAAGAGACAAAGAGACAGACAAAAGAACTACAAGACTAACAGAAAACAATTAGACAATTAACAAAATGTCAATAGTAAATCCTTCCTTATCAATAATTATTTTAAATGTAAATGGATTAAACTCCCTAATCAAAAGACATAAAATGGCTGAATGGATGAAAAACAAGATCAACTATGTGCTGTCTATAAGAAACTCACTTTAGATTTAAGGATAGGCTGAAAGTGAAGAAATGGAAAAAGATATTCTGTGCAAATGGTAACCAGAAGAGAGTAGAGTGGGCAATACTTGTATCAGCCAAAAGAAACTTTAAATCTATTTTATCACAAGAGACAAAGAAGAACATATAATGATAAAATGGTCAATCCACCAGGAATAAATTTATATGCACCCAGTATTAGAACACCTAAATATGTAAGGCAAATGTTGACAGAACTGAATGAAGGAATAGAAAGCAATACAATAATAGTAGAAGGCTTTACTACCCCACTTTCAGCAATGAATAGAACATCCAGACAAGAGATTAATAAGGAAATAGAGGATATGAACAACACTATTGGCCAAATGGATCTAAAAGACATATATAAAACATTCTACCCAACAATAGCAGAATACATATTCTTCATAAGAGTACAGAGATCATTCTCCAGGATAGATCACATGTTAGGTCATAAACCAAGTTTTGACAAATTTAAGGAGATTGAAATTATGGTCACTATCTTTTCTGACCTTGATGGAATAAAACTTGGAATAAGTAGTACAAAGATAACTGGAAAATTCACAAATATGTGGAAATGAAACAACACACTCTTGAACAACCACTGGGTCAAAGGAGAAATAGAAAAAGGAAATTAGGAAATACTTCGAGACAAATAATGAAAACATAATATATCAAGACTTATGGATGTGGCAAAAGCAGTACTAAAAGGGAAGTTTAAAACAATAAATACCTACCTTAAAAAGAAGAAAGAGCTCAAATAAACAACTTAACTTTATACCTCAAGGAGCTAAAAAAGAAGAGCAAACTAAGTCCAAAGTTAGCAGAAGAAAGGAAATAACAAAAATTAGAACATAAATAAAACAAATAGAAAATATTAAAAAATCAACAAGTCAATAGTTGGATTTTTGAAGGCAAGCAAAATAGATAAACCCATAGCTAAACTAAGAAAAAAGAAGACTTTTTATAAATGTATAAATAAAATCAGAAATGAAAGAAAAGACATTACAATTGATGCCACAGAAATAAAAAGAATCATAAGAGACTACTATGAACAATTATACATCAAAAAACTGGATAACCTAGAGAAGAAATGGATAAACTCCTAAAAAAAAAAAAATACAACCTACCAAGACTAAAACATGAAGGAAGTCTGAACAATCCTATAGCTAGTATGGAGATTGAATCAGTAATCAAAAACCTCCCAAGAAAGTAAAGCACAGGGCCAGATGGCTTCACTGTTGAATTCTACCAGATATTTAAAGAAGAATTAATGCCAGTACTTCTCAAACTCTTCTAAAAATTTGAAGAGGAGGGAATATTTCTAAGCTTGTTTTATGAGGCCAGCATTACTCTGATACCAAAGCCAGACAAAGACATCAGAGGCAAAGAAAACTACAGGCCAATATTCCTGAAGTATATAGATTAAAAAAACCCTTAGCAAAATATTAGCAAATCAAATTTAACATTACATTAAAAACATCATACACCATGACCAGGTGAGATTTATTCCTGGGATGCAAGGATGGTTAAACACATGAAAATCAATAAATGTGATATACCGCATTAACAGTGTAAGGCTGGTGGGCGGAATTCCCCTTAGGGGCTTGCATATCATTCCCCCATCCCCACATCCTGATCTCACCACGTGGTTTTGACGGGCCTGATCATGGCAGAGGAACCACCGATTGGGGCCGCTTCCTGTTTTGAAGCGAAGATCCGAAGAGCCGATCAGGCCCAGCTGTCACTCAGGATCTACTGCACGTCAAGACGGCCCCTATAAAACTCTCCTCCCCAGTCCGAGGGGCGCGACTTCTTGGGCCCCTTCTCTCGGGACCCTTGAACCTTGCCCGGGAGCGCTCCACCAAATAAACGTTGCATTTGGTTAGCACATTTGGCCTCTTCCTTTTTATTCCAAACTTTACATTTGGTGCCGAAACCCAGAAGAGGAGTGTTCAGCCTGCTGGTCTTACGCGGCCTGGCTGCACACCCCTCTCTGCCGCAACCACTGCTTTTGACAGGGACCTCCGACCGTTCCCGCCTGGCCTCGCTTCCATCTTTCGGCTACGGTGAGTCACCCCCTCTGCCCGCTAGGTCACTCCAGGAGCCTCTGCCCAGTTTCCAAGTCCCAGGGTCTCTCCAGAAATCGTGGATCCACGTCAGAGGCATCCTCCAGCCGGTCGTGAGTATTTTCTGGGGACGCCTAGGAAATCTCCGACCCTTGCCCCAGGGGCGCCACAGGGCACACATCTTGGGGAGGAGATGTCCCCCGAACCTGTATTCCCACCCATAGGCTGACCCAGGGTCAGTCTGTCTTGCGACCTGACTGGTATAGAGGGCTCCAAATTTCCAAAATTCCTCGCAAGACGCCCCAGGGGTGTCTCCTAGCCATTAAGTGCCTCATTTTAAGCGCCTCGTTTTATTGTCCTGGCCGATGTACAAATTAGACAATAACTCACAGTGGCCAGAGAACGGGAACTTTGATTTTACTGTCCTACAGGACCCTGACAACTTTTGTCATCAGAATAGAAAGCGGTCGGAAATCCCTTCTGTCCAGGCATGAGCCTCACATCCCTCCCCGTGCCAAACCTGCACCATATCCCAAATTCTTTAAATTTCTTGGCACGGGCCCTGCCTTCGTCTACCCCTCCGTCGTCCTCCCCTTCCTCTCTTCCTCTTCCTTCATCCTCCAATCCTTCCTCGATCTCTCTCAGGCCTCTTCTGCCTTCTCCGAACCTCCAGACTCCCTCACGTCACCCCCTGCGCGACCTTCATCCTATCCCCACCATTCCTCACTGGCACCAACTCCCTCCTTGTCCTCCCCCGTCGGCATGCATACTGGCTCCCATGATGGGTCTGCAGGCCACACCCTTCTTTGTTCATTGCGGGAGGTTGTGGGTGCCGAAGGGGTTGTTTGTGTCCATGTTCCTTTCTCCCTCCGTAGTCCCCTATTTCTGCTTCACCTGCCAGCTCATCTGATGCCTCTGTTCCGGCATCCTCTGCCTTCTCTGACCCCCCTGAGTCCCTCCGTGGCCCTCCCACTGCCCGCCGCCGTAGTCCCAGCTTTCTGGAACCTCCTCTCCTACCTTGCCGCCTCAGTCGTTAATGAGATTGTCAGGTTCCTCCCCGGCTATGTCTTCCCTGTCAGCCGCCACACCCGCTCACATGCCGGACCTTCCGACTCATCCTCTGATCAGTCTCTTCTCTGCCCATTGCGTGAGGTGACAGGAACGGAGGGAGTCATATGTGTGCATGTTCCTTTCTTCCTTTCTGATCTCTCTCAGATTGAAAAACGTTTAGGCTCCTTTTCTAATGACCCCACTGCCTACACCAAAGAGTTTCATTATCTGACACAGGCATACGATTTAACCTGGCATGACATCTTTTGTTATATTTTCCTCTACCCTGACTACTGATGAAAAGGAATGTGTTTGGGCTGTGGCCCAGGCTTACGCAGACCAAGTTCACTTGACTGATGGCACCATGCCAGTTGGGGCAGAAGCAGTCCCCTGCTCCAAACTGGGATGGGACTATCAGCCTGACACTGGTCCTGGTAGAGATGGCCGAAAATGCCAGGACCGGATGCTATAATGCATACTGGCAGGCCTCCAGGCAGCAGCACACCATGCCGTTAATCATAGCAAGCTTAAAGAAATAACTCAGAGGCCAGATGAAAATCCGGCGGCATTTTTGAGCTGTCTCACCAATGCTCTAACCCAGTATACCCTCTTAGATCCTACTGACCCAGCAGACATGGTGGTTTCGGCCACCCATTTCATTACACAGTCTTCTTCCGATATCCAGAGGAAGCTGAAAAAGGCAGACAAAGGCCCTTAGCCCCCTATCAGTGACCTGGTAGACATGGCCTTTCAAGTCTTTAATTCCTGGGACGAGCAGGCAGAAGCCCAGCGGGAGGCCCGTGTCTGCCAAAAGGCACCCGTGCAGGCCCAGGCTGTGGTGGCAGCTCTGTGGCCAGCTGGAATCGCTAAGCCGAGCAACCAACCTGGGAGATCTACTGGACCCGGAAGAACACCTCTGGGCAAGTGCTTTAGGTGTGGCAAAGAGGGCCACTGTGCTAAGTGCTGCCCGCAACCACAGCCGCCTACTAAACCATGCCCAGCGTGTGGTCAGGAGGGACACTGGAAAAGCGACTGTTCCTCTGGTCCCAGAGCCAGGGGGCCAGCCCTTCCACCCCTAGACTTGCTGATGGCAGTTTTAGGTCTGGCTGCCGAAGACTGATGGAGCCTCGACTCGGCGACCCTGATCGCTCTCACCAAGCCCATGGTAACCATCCAGGTAGTGGGTAAGGCAGTGTCCTTTCTGGTTGACACGGGGGCTACCTACTCTGTCCTGCCTTCTTTTTCTGGTCCCATGTATCCCTCCCAAGTCTTTGTTATGGGAATTGATGGCCAACCCACCCTACCTCGTACTACTGGGCCCCTCACTTGCATCCTCGACAGCCGACCTATAACTCACTCTTTCCTCATCATGCCCACCTGCCCTACTCCTTTACTGGGACGGTACTTGCTGACTAAGCTACGCACCACCCTTCATTTCTCCTCTGTGCCGGCATCTCTCCTACTGCTCTCTCTTTCTCCTGCCTCCTCTGCTGGTTGGGAGCATTCCCCTTCTCTTCCCCTGCCACCTGATTGGTTAATCCCCAGGTATGGGACACCTCTGTCCCAACAGTAGCCACTCACCACACACCCACTCTTATCCAGTTAAAAAACCCTTCATTATTCCCCTCACGGCCACAGTTCCCCATTTCACCCTCTCATCGCAGGGACTTAAACCCATCATAGAACACCTTCTACGCAAAGGCCTCTTCATCCCCACCAACTACACCTACAACACTCTCGTCCTGCTGGTCAAGAAGCCAGATGGTTTTTACTGCCCAGTCCAGGACCTCAGGCTCATCAATGAGGCTGTTGTTCCTATACACCCAGTGGTACCCAACCCCTACACTCTGCTGTCCCACATTCCCCCTTCCACCTCTCATTTCTCAGTCTTAGACCTTAAAGACACTTTCTTTACTATACCTCTCGATCCAGCCAGTTATTACCTCTTCGCATTCACTTGGGAAGACCCTGACGCCAACACTGCCCAACAACTCACATGGACCATCCTGCCCCAGGGATTCAGAGACAGCCCTCACCTTTTTGGTCAAGCACTAGCTAAAGATCTTCTCGGTTGCCCCCTGCAGCCTAGTTCTCTTCTTCAATATGTTGATGACCTTCTGCTGTGCAGCCCTTCTCTACAGCATTCCAGGGATCAAACTAACACCTTGCTTAATTTCCTCGCCTTGAAAGGCTACCGGGTATCCCCCTCCAAAGCTCAACTATCATTACCTGCTGTCACCTATCTTGGTCTTCATCTCACCCTTATTACCCGGCATCTCACTGTCAGTTGTCAACAAGCTCTCCATGAATATGTGGGGTGTACCAAGGAATAAGATGTGTTGTGAAAGAGGCATAAACTGTGTTGAAAATTATATGTGCAATTTTGTCTAATTCAGAGTTTGTTTGGAAATTGATTCAAGGTATGGATTTGGAGGGAATATAAAAGCAAGCTAGAAGGTAACTAGTAAGGCAGAAACAACAATGAAGAAAGACTATGAGTACGGAAATGCATTTTTGTTAAGAAAGAACAGAGAGGGAATGGTTTCGTGTAAGAAGGATCTTGTGTGGTGACTTTTTGTCCTGAAACAGAAAGGCTAGTTATTTGAGAAAGAGGAAATTGAGGACAGAAAGAGAAAGTCCAAGCATGTCATAGATGGTTTGTGTAGGTTGTGATGGGGTATGTGGAAGGGAATTTATGAAAGAATCATGTGTATGATTGAGTTGGCTATATTTAAAGGAGAAAGGTTTTGGTTAAATCACAAGGTTTTCTTGAAATCCAGATTTCTCTCTCTGAAGCCTCGGTGGACAGGACCCTATGTGGTGGTCCTGACTACCCCCACAACAGTCAAGCTTCTTAATGACCCCAGTGGGTCCTGGCACCACCTCTCCCAGATAAAACGGGCAACCCCCACTGCAATACCTAGTCCCTATTCCTGCCAACAGGTTGGGCTGACCAAGTTACGCCTAACTCGCAGACCACTGGCACTCCCACCACTGCCTGAATAACGCCCGGCCTTGCTGTGCTTAAGAGGGAGCTCACCCATCAAGTCTGGTTCCCTCGACACCCTCCAGCTTCAGGCGTTGTGGTGTATCGGGCCACGTCCTGGGACTACTTCGCATGACCTCGACTGCAAGTCCTGCCAGTGGATCTGGGTAACGACAGACCGTGCACACGGTACCCGCTGGTTAGTCAAGCAGCTCAGTGTTCCCCAACTGGTTCCTCTTCCCCCTTGTGCCAAACGGGTGGAAAAGGTATGATCCTTAATTACCTTATTTTTGAATGACTAACAGATTTATGTCTTCTGTACCACTGGGGTGGATTTACTTATTTCCAGGGTTACTGGCCTTTCTATTTGGCATTGGACTTTACTCAGTAGCCCCGCCAGAGTGGTGTAAGACCAAGAAAGTCCTGCTAGTACTTGCCTATTACTTTACTCAGTAGCCCTGCTAGAGTGGAGTAAGACTGAGAAAGTCCTGCTAGCACTTGCCTATTGGGTCATAGTAAGCCTTATCCTCCTACTAAGAACTAGCCTCTAATCAGCCTCACTTAGCCTGCCACCCCGGCCCAGCTGCCAGGCCGGCTGCAGCCCTGGGAAATTCTTGAAATTGTCTCCAAACATTACCGCTCTTTCGGAGTCAGCTCCAGGGACTCCTCAAGATGTTAGTAAGACAGCTCCTAGCCGTGGCAGCTCTCTTGCCACTGGTCCTGACAGCACCCCTCCAGTTTTGGTGCTTTAAAGTTTGAGAGACGTACATGAAGGGCTCCACTGTCTATACCCGGCTGGCGGGGCAGGCAGGCTGCTCCTCTGCCAATCAAACCTTGCCGATAACCATACCCATCTCTCTGATGTCTGTCCCCTCGTCCTCTTCCTGACTTGTAGCCCTTTGTTTTACCTATGACCAGTCCAAGGGCTCCTGCCAATATAGTTCTGACATCTATGGGGGATGTCCTTACAGGTCTTGTGTAATGCACATGCCAGGGAAAGGATGGAATGAAAAATGTTCCGCTTCAACTCTAAACGCCGCACCTTCACGCTGACCATCCTTGACCCCAACCATGACCGCTGGCAAACCGGTGTTCCTGGAAAACTTTATCGACACCGCATACACACCACCCCTCAATGGTCTCTGCACATATCCAGAAAAACCCAAATCTGCTCTCATGTCCAAGTAGCAACCTCAATATTACAAGCAGAACAGGCCCTTGCTGACAGTTTGACTCCACAGATCCTTACAGGCAGCCAGTCGATGCAACCAAAGACAGCCCCCATCACCTCCTGGTTACAGATTCTACAGCACACACTTGCTTTTCTCAACTCTTCGGCTCTAGCTCCTAATATCTCGCACTCCACTGTCTTTCTCTCAGGCGAAGACTGCTCTTCGTCCTTGACCCAGGTTCAGTTATGGAAACCTGAGCCCAGTGACCACCAGATCCCCAACCTCATCTGTTACCTTACCTCCCACACAGACCCAAACTCACAACTCCATGGGCGTTGTATTTCTAACCATACCGTCTCTTCAGCATTGTCTTCCCAGCCAGGAGAGTCCTTTTGGTGCAACGGGACGCTCACCCAGTGCATCAATGCATCCTCCCCAGGACCTTGTTTCCCAGTCATTACAGTCCCACAATTAATGCTCTATAGCGAGGCAGAATTCAGAGGACTTAAGACAGAAACCAGGCAGCGACAAGCAGTTTTTCTCCTCATCATGATAGGGCTTGCCCTGGCTACTTCTATAACAGCTGCTGGGTTAGGACGAGGGGCCCCGGGAAATAGTATAATCGCAGCTCAAGACTTCACTTCCCATATGGATCTAGCCCTTGAAAGCACACAGACCTCCTTAGCTTCCTTGCAAAGACAGCTTACCTCCCTGGCACGAGTAGCCCTCCAAAACAGACAAGCCTTAGATCTCCTTACGGCAGACAAAGGGGACACTTGCATGTTTCCTCAGGAGGAATGTTGCTACTATATTAATGAATCAGATTTGGTAGAAGAAAACATGAACAAACTATCTGAGATCAGAAAAGACATATTGGGTTGAAAATATAAAGATGTTATAGCATCTGGATGGCTACAGTCCCCATTAACCACATGGCTATTACCCTTACCTGGTCCATTGTTTATAATATGTTTAATCTGTTTAATAACTCCCTGCCTGTTGCAGTTCCTCCAAAGACGATTCCAAGAGCTCTCCCGTGTGGCTATAAACCAGCTCTTGTTACACCCATATTCCCCTATACCTACTGTTCCCCCATGGCCTGAAAACAGTCTCAAGGGCCCCACTACGTCCCCATTCAGCTTGAAGTAGCCAGAGAGAGTCACCAGCCATTTTATAACCAAAGAGGCTGGAATGTAAGGCTGGTGGGTGAAATTCCCCCTAGGGGCTTGCATACCATTCCCCCATCCCCACATCCTGACCTCGCCACGTGGTTTTGATGGGCCGCTTCGTGGTGGAGGAACCACTTGCTGGGACGCTTTATGGTGGAGGAACCACCCGCTGGGGCCGCTTCCTGTTTTGCAGCGAAGATCTGGCCCAGCTGTCACTCTGGATCTACTGTGTGTCAAGACGGCCCCTATATAACCCTCCTCTCCAGTCTGAACGGCGCGACTTCTTGGGCCCCTTCTCTTGGGACTCTTGAACTTCGCCCGGGAGTGTTCCACCAAATAAACGTTACCTTTGGTTAGCACATTTGGCCTCTTCCTTTTTATTCCAAACTTTACAAACAGAATAAAGAATAAAAATCACATGATCCACTCAATAGATGCAGAAAAAAGTATTTAACAAAATTTAACACCCTTTCATGATGAAAACTCTCAACAAACCAGGAATAGAAAGTACCTCAATATAATGAAGGCCATATATAAAAAGCCCACGGCTAACGTTATAGTCAATGATCAAAAAGCTGAAAGCTTTTCCTTTAAGATCAGGAAAAAAGCAAGGATACCCACTCTCACCACTTGTATTAGACATAGTACTGGAAGTCTTAGCCAGAACATTAAGGAAGAAAAATAAATAAATTCTATTTATTTATTTAACAGAGATAAAATTATTTGTTTTCAGATGACATGATCTTATATATTAATATTTATAAAACCCTAAAGACTCCATAAAAAACTACTA
The DNA here is from genome assembly GCA_963574885.1 of Lepilemur ruficaudatus. Classification (NCBI taxonomy): domain Eukaryota; kingdom Metazoa; phylum Chordata; class Mammalia; order Primates; family Lepilemuridae; genus Lepilemur; species Lepilemur ruficaudatus. Next base: position 48,032 of record CAUYRT010001531.1, read on the forward strand.
ACACTGATAAATTTGGTAAAGTTGTAGGATACAAAATCAACATGCAAAAATCAATTGTGTTTCTCTACACTAACAGTGAATTAGCTCTGAAAAGGAAATTGGAAATACATTTCAATCTACAATAGCACCAAAAAGAATAAAATATTTAGGAGCAAACTGAGGAGGTGAAAGCCTTGTATGCTGAAAACTATAAAACATAGACAGCAGAAATTAAAGAAGACACAAACAAATGGAAAGATTCTTTGTGTTCACAGATTGGAAGACAATTTTGTCAAAATATTTGTGCTATCCACAGTGCTCTACAGATTCAATGGGATCCTTATCCAAATCTCAATGACATTTTGTACAGAAATCGAAAAAGCAATTCTACAATTCATACAGAACCACAAAAAAACCAAGAATAGCCAAATTGTTACTGAGAAAGAGGAACAGAGCTGGAGGAATCACATTTCCTCATTCAAGATATTTTACAAAACCACAGCAATCTGCAATTACCATGATTTGATCAGTTCACATCGTATGCCTACATGAAAACATTACATGTACTCTATAAAGATATACAACTAATAGGTACCCATAATAATTAAAAATTTTAAAAAGCAGAGGAAAAAAACCACATTATGGTACTGGCATAAAGACAGACATATAGACCAATGGAAGAGAGTAAAGAGTCCAGAAATAAGTCCATGCATATACAATCAACTGATCTTTGACAAGGATTCCAGGATTACACAATGGGAAAAGAACGGTCTCTTCAAGAAATGGTGCTGGGAAAACTGGATATCCACATGCAAAAGAATGAATTAGACCCTTATCTTACACCATCTATAAAAATCAACTCAAAATGGATTAAAGACTTAAATTAAGACCAGAAACTGTAAAATTCATTGAAGAAAACATAGGGGAAGAGCTTCATGATGTTGGCCTTGGTATTGATTTCATGACTATGACACCATAAGCACAAGCAACAAAACCAAAAATAAACAATGGGACTATATCAAACTAAAATCCTCTGCACAGCAAAGGAAGCAATCAATAGAGTCAAGAAACAATCTATAGAAGGGAGAAAACATTTGTAAACCATATATCTGATCTATCTTGAAAATATATGAGTAACTTCTACAACCCAGTAGTTGTAGAACCCAATTAAAAAATAGGCTAAGACTACAAACAGACATTTCTCCACAGAAGATATACAAATGGCCAATAGGTATAGGAAAAAATGCTCAATATCACTAATCATCAAGGAAATGCAGATCAAAACCACAATGAGCTATCACCTCACACCTGTCAGGATGACTATTATCAAAAAACCAAAAGACAACCAGTACTGACAAAAATGTAGAGAAATTGGAACCTTTGCACACTGTTTATGGGAATGCACAAGGGTACAGCCTCTATGGAAAACAGTATGAACGTTCCTCAAAGAATTAAAAATAGAGCTACCATATGACCCAGCAGTCCCACTTCTGGGTATTTATCTAAAAAAACTGAAATCAGGATCTCAAAAAGGTATCTGCACTTTCATGTTCATTGCAGCACTGTTGGCAATAGCCAAGCTATGGAAACAACCTAAATGCTCATTAGTAGATGAATGGATAAAGAAAATGTGGGGTATACATACAATGGAATATTATTCAGCCTTAAAAAAGAAATTCTGTAATATGTGACAACATAGATGAAGCTTGAGGACATTATGCTAAATGAAATAAGCCCTCATGGGAAGACAAATGATTCCACTTATATGAGGCACCTAAAATAGTCAAATTCATAGAATCAAAGAATAGAATGGTGGTTGCCAGGGTTTGGGGGAGAAGGAAACAGGGATTTTCCCTATTAATTATTCCTAATCAATAGGCATGAAGTTTCAATTAAGCAAGGTGAATAAGCTCTAGTGATCTGCTGTACATTATACCTACAGTCAACAACAGTGTACTGTACAATTAAAAATTTGTTAAAAGGGTAGATCTCATGTTAAGTATTCTTATTACAATAAAATAAAGTTAAAAAATAAAGAAACCTACATAGTCAATCCTATGACTCAGGACGTTTCTGCTCAAATGTCAAAGCCTAGTAAGGCAATTTCTCTCCAATTTTGTTACCTTCATGCAACAACTCTTCAGGAAGAAGGCAAGGTGTGCCCAGGTACCCTAAGCATCCCCAGGGCCTTTTCTGTACATTCTACCTGCTCTGAATCTTATTTGGCTCAGAGAAAAAAAAAATTTCCCTTAGGCCACATGGTTCAGCTGTCAGGAGAGAAAGTATCTTTACAATGCATCCTTCTCCTTTTCAAATCTCATTTATTCATTCTACTTCACATGAAATTCTTATCTTCATTGAAGGTATGCTTTAATGAAACCTAGAAACATGCAGAAATGGAAAAACCTGACCCCTAAAAAGATACATACAGAAAGTGCATGAATATACATAAGTAATTATGAATTATAAAGACATTTTCTTATTATAGAAACGTATGTTCACTAAAAATTAAAACAAATAAAGTAGGTAAAAAGGAGATTAAAGCACCCACATTCCACATTCAGCTGTCAGTCCTGTGGACACTGTGGAGCCTGTCCTTCCAGTCTTCTGGGGAAGAGGCGGAAGTGGGGGTTTCTGGTATTTGCATATTTCTTTCATTTACAAAAATGGGATCATATTATAACCCTCATTTATAATCTGTTTTCTCGTAACAGTATATGATTAATATTCTTTTCTACAACAATCTATTTCTTAGAGGGTGTATATTTTATTTTTTCTTTGTTCTTAAACATCTACTTTAAAATATTTTTGAGCAGAGTAGCAATTGTTAAATACATGTGTGTAGAGACTTTTCTTCTTGCATTAATGTATCGCTGCCCCTGCCAAGAGAGATATTTGTATTTTAATATTACTCTTCTGTAGACAGTGCTGTAGTGCAAGGAAATAAATCTAACAATTGGCCTCATGGGGGAGGTTTTAAAGCAGAGTTCCCTCATTGTTTACATAATGACACTAGACCATTCATCCATTTGCCCATCAGAGTAACCCCACTCTAAAGAGACCCCCCTACCTCCCCCGTGAGTGTTTATAGAGGGAAGGGAGGAATCAGACTCAATATTCATTTTAAATGGCATTGATTAAAGATCTTCCTGCTTTTGCTTGGCATGTTGCATCAATGTCAAGTGCACCCTTGAACACAATGCATGACTGGTGTACCATCTAGCCACAGTTACGTTGTAAAGTGTATGGCTTTTCTGTTGAATTGCCTGTGGCACACAGTAATCCTAGATTTTAGAAAAGGGACAAAGGGACATCCCACTATTAGCATATTTCCTGTTAACTTGTGTTTGCCTGAATATACCTTGCTGAACAAATGTATGTTTTTTCTGTGCCAATATCTTTTAAGGGAGGAAAATGGCATCTCACCAGCTGGACAGCATCACCTACTTTAGAACTGAGGAAATAGGATGTTTAACTTGGGTGAAGCAGTGCCATGGAAGGCGTCTGGAGGAAGGAAGTTGCTGACTGGTGAGACTGGAAATGTCTGATATTTTCAGATTGAAAGTGGGCCAGAAGGTTACTTTTAAGAACCAGGAAATGAGTCTGGATCTTTGATCAAAACAGGGCAGTGGAGTAGGAACCAAAGTGCCCTTGGAGAAGAAGTTTTATCTGAGTCTTCTTTTATATGCCAGGCAATTTGCTTATGGCATCTTCTAGGTAGAAGAGGGCAGAGCAAAGCAGGGTCAGAGGTTCAGGCAAGGGGTCAGGAGGCAGATGGCAGCAACAGGTCATCTCCCACTTCATACACAGAGCTACAGGTGTGTTTCTTGCAGGTGTCTGGGATGAACCTTAGTTGGGACCAGCAGGTGGAAGCTGAGAGCAGTAAGCAGTTAAATACAGCTTCCCTGGAGGGTCCAAGTTCTGAACTAAAGGTCAATTCTAATATCATTTAGCACATCCAACAAGTCCCTAGAAGGAGTCAAAATAAATGGTGCCGAGGGTATGAAAGCACCAGCGAGTCAGCAACACTGTGATTGTTGTTTTCGCGCCGGCCACTTGCTGAATGGGTGGGGCGTGGTAGCAGGTGAAGCTAAAAAGGCAGACGGGACCCCATGGAGGATTTTTGCCTTGGAGGAATTTGAACGCATTCTGTGGGTGATGGAAAAACTGTTGATGGGTTGAAGCAGGAGTGTGACAAGATCAATCTCACTGTGCAAATAGACCACTGTGGCAGGAGTGTGGAAAATCAGAAAAGTAGAATTAATATGGAAGACAAGGGGACCCATTAAATGGCCGTGCCAATAAAGACAGAAGCACAAGAACATGTGTTGCAGTATTATTTACACGGGCAAAACATTTGAAACAGCCTAACAGTAACCAGTAGGAATGGAGCCATGATGCTGTGAAAAAGGATGAAGCAGCTCTCTACACACTACTGAGATGGAACATTCTTCAAGATAAGGTAAGTAAAAAGAGCCAGGTGCAGAACAGTGTGTATACTATTCTAAATGCTTAAGCGAAAATAATGAAAAAATAAAGATATATGTTTGCATATGTATACCATTAGCATCAGGGTTAGCTTTGGGGGAAATTGGGAATGGGAAAGGGGCTTCTACTATGTAGTCTTTTGTATTATTTGAATTTTTTCCATGTGCAAGAATTATAAGTTTTAAAAACTTATTTTAAGGTCTTATCAAATAACCAGTGAAAGAGGAATTTTGGAGTAATTTCAAGGTATGAGTTTCCCTGAAATCAAATCTCTTAATCGAGGCTACTAGAGTTTCCCATTTAGTCTACAGCTTCTTGAACCATTGTCTTGGTGGCTGTAGCACTTTGTTCTATTCCCCATCTATTTTCTGACTCATGTGGGTGATGATTTGTGAAAATGGGAAATTAGAGGAGCAAATTGGGCCAATGGAGCATTCTTGGACACCTTCTTCCCTTAACTGAGAATTCTCTGCCATGACATACACCTTCTCTCTCCGTTAGACACACAAGCCAGTTTCATGGAGATAATAGGTGATGATTTTTAGATGGCCCCATGTTTTGGATGCCAGTATTTGATGAATAATACAAATTTTATTTAAAATCAGGTGCTATGACAACTGCAATAAACATAGGATTTGAGGTTGATATGGGAAAAAAGAGTGTTCTCCCCCCACCTGCTCAGCCCACCCCTTGAAACCAAGGTTAGTTCTTTGGTGCTTTTAAAATTTTTAACTTCTGGATATAATGTATAAATATAAAACCAAGCTGAGATCTCACTCCCAGTGGGTTATTCATGAGACTACCTTTTGTCTAAGATACTTCAGTTTTCTCATGTTGTTTTAAAGCTTTGAAAAGAAGTCTTAGAACTCTGTGGTATAGATTTTCCAGTTTCCCTGAAGCACCACCCAGAATTGTTTTTTTTCTCTCTCTCTCTTTTTGAATCCAGGGAAACAAGCCTTTTTTTCTTAACACAGTTTTATTCACGCATCATTAACCTGGTTTGCCATCTTATGTGCCACTGTAGACTTAGCAATCACGGCTTTCTCTCACCCAGAGAAGGAAACAATTATTCCAAGCCTACTGTAACAAAGAAATTTTGCCCAATTCTGAAAGTACACACCGCTGGGGATTTTGCTAAAATCCCTGTTTTACTAAAGTCCACAAAAGGAGAGTGTGGAGGGATAGAAATTAAATAAATTATAAATGCAACAAATGAAATGCTAAACTATAATGTAGGAGTGTGTGGCCCTTAGGGCTTGATTGATGTCTTAGTCTGTTTTCTGTTGCCTAACAGAATACCTGAAACTGGGTAATTTATAAAGAAAATGAATTTATGTCTTACAATTACAGAGGCTGAGAAGTCCAAGTCCGAGGACTGCATCTGGTGGGGGCCTTCTTGCTGGTGGGGACTCGGCGGAGTCCTGAGGCAGCACAGGGAAGCACGTGCTATGTAGGCTGAGTGTGCCAGCTCTGGTCTCTCTTCCTCTTCTTGGAAGTCCACCAGTCCCACTCCCACGATAACCCATTAGTCCATTAATCCAGGAGCCCTCATGACCCAATCACCTCTTCAAGGCCCCCTCTCTCGGTACTGTCACACTGGGAATTAAGTTTCAACATGGGCTTTGGAGGGCACAAACATTCAAACCACAGCAATTGGCTAATGCAAATCATTTCTGAGGAGTAGAGTTTTTAGCTAGGGTTTTATCTTTCCTTATTTTACTTCGGAAAATGCATTTTGTGGGATGGGTTTGCTTTGTGTTTTGAAACTCCCTGATTCCAAGTTTGCTCTCTTAAAACACATGGTTTTTGTTTCCCTCAGTAAATGCTAGACTTTTAAATATTCTATGATTCTCCCCAACGCAACAAGGAACGAAGGATCAAAAGTGATTCTCCACAATTGTTGGGCTCTCAGAGGCAGGATCACATGGCACGGTTTGGAGATTAGTAGACAAGAGGCCTCTATTGCCTATGGTGGACAACCACCTGGAGGTTGAGACAATGGCATGTCCTAATCAGAAAAATAAATGACCAGCTGCAAGGTTAAAAGCTCGTCATTCAAGGTGTGTCCTTCATATATTTGAAAGCATCTGGAAAGCAACCGGCGTCGACATTAACTACAAACTCATTTGCAAGGCTTGGCAGCATCTCTCCACTGGACACCTCCCTAATCACTCATCTTGTGTGCCCAGAGCGTGCAGGCTCTGCTCATGAAAAGACAAAGCAACAACTGAGAAGCAACAGGGTTTTACCGAATGAATGCTTGCCCCGGGCATGCAGAGATGCACTGGATGGAGCAGGGCTTTCAGATGGTCTTTCTGTGCCCTTTTCTTGCTCTCTCAGACTAATCTATTCCAACCGTCCTTCAGCTGTTTTCTTTTTTTCTTTGAGAGAGAACCAAGTGAGAGGAAATTTTCAATATTCAGAATGAAAATGGAACATGAGTATTTCTGTGAATCAACCACAGTTTACTTTAAAAGTCTCTACCAGAAATGGCAGTACATGTGAGATGTGATATTCTCCGGAGATGTCTGCTTCCAAAATGTCTCTTATATGGGGGTGCTGACCACAATTGGCAATATATTAGAGAAAAACTTCACATATATGGGAGAAAAATATTCTGCTGATAAAGATGGGAAATAGTCTTCCTAAAGGAAGGCAGCATGCTAAGGAGCCTACATTATGTTCTATTGACTCTTTGAGCTCATCAAACAATGATATTAATTATGGGCCCTAAGATGTTCCCCTATTTAGGTTTTAAAATCCTAAGGAGAAGGTGGGACATTTGCAAATGAATACCAGTCTCTTTAGCATCTGGCACAGTGCTGTGCCTCAAGTATTGTTCATTAATTCCAAAAGACACTCAGCTCTAATGGTCACCTATGCTTCTAATTTCTTTGAGACTTGGGTTATGTACCTTTCCTCAACTCATGAACCTATGTTGATTATATTTTAGCAAATAACAAATGGAATTGGTAAGTGACAGAGATGGCTTTATATCTGAAAAGTGCTAACAGAAAACTCACTAAACTAGGATAAATTTATCCATCAAAAGCCTCCATAGATCACAGCACAAGGCATCCAGCACATGGTAAGGACCCAAGGACTCGGAAGTAAATGACAGCATTCAGTGACTTGGAATATTGTCATTGCTGTCAGACTGAATGAATTCAATGTGTGGCCAATCAATGCCCGCTTGGAATCAATTTTTCCAGCTGGACGATATCGACTCCTTCCAAAACAGTCACAATAGTCCCATGGTAGCCTGAGCTTCGATCATAATGCACATCAGATGAGAATTGCTAAGAGTTGAAGAAAAACCTATTTGCCATTAGATAAGAACTAGGAAGCTTGGGAGAAACCTTTTAATTACTTCATAACTTCCCAATTAAAATATATCAAAGAAAGGGACAGAGCTCAAATATGGAAGTTGAGATACTCTTAATATTTAGAACCCCCTTAAAATACTTCCTTTTGATCTAATACTATTCTCCTTTTCTGGATTCAGAAATTTACTTATTTTGGCTCAAATATCTCCTGAACAAAATGATAAGATTGCTCAAGTTCATAGGAAAGCAATAGCCGGTGAAGAGTCAGAAAGGATAGAGGTGCACACAGGGAGACCTCAGTTTTATTCCTGATAGCCAGAGAGGCTCAGCTGTGGCCCAAGAGTTTGCTTTACTCTATTTGGATAAATGTACCTTGTTTCTCGATTTGAAGATGAAGAGTTTAACTTGTGCCATGGGAACAGGGGAGGTGCCTAGAAGGGTGCTGGGGTGACAGTCAAGAAGGACACAAACAACTGACCTTGCTTTGTTGAAGGTGCTACCAAATGATTTCACAATTTCTTTAGAGTCTGATCCCAGCCTCCTTTCTCTGGGAATAGTAATCTAGGTGAGTCCAGGGGACCAAACAAAGTTCTGGAAAAGGTGACAAGGAATGGGTGCCATTTGGTCCTCAAAGCCAGGCTTGGCTTGTTTTATGAGTGCCAGATGGGCACTGACTCTAATTCAAGTTCAATAATAACCTTGTGACTGGTGGATACGGTGACCAAATAGTTGATCTGATTAAAAAGGTTGCATTATCCAGGCTTGAAAATGCTGAGTGATTTAGAGCAAATCAGTGGAATGACCAGCCCTTTTACGTCACGGATAATGGAAGCACGGAACTTGTTATTCCAAGAGAAAACAAATCAAAGCTGTACAGGCTTTATAGAAAGCTGTAGATAAATTCCTTACGACAGAGCTAAATGTTTTAGTAAGGGGAAGCTAAGATATTAGGGGTTATGCTTCTTGCCTCTCCCACAGGAGAGGACAATCTTTTCTCTCCACGTGGTGTTTCTTGAGGATGACGATCGTTTGGATTATGTCATTCCCCAAGCAGTGTGGCAGAAATGGCCCCTGGCCCACCAACTCCGACGTCAGGCTGACAGCCACGCTGCCTGCAAAACTGTGAGTCGTCCTGGGATTGGAGGAGGGTCTCATCCTGCAGTCCACAGGGATCCCGCTGCAACTTTTCCTCACAGATGGAAGCAGGGCTCTAGTTTCTCTGAGGCATCTTGCCATAGAGGAGACGTCCTACAGAGCACAGCACGCGAGCGTGGTCCTTGCTCCTCTCCCCTGGCGACCCGGACCGTGGGTGCTGGCAAACAGAAGCGTCTCCAACAAGCGCCGAGGGACTGCGGGTCCTGAGCGAGACTGAGGCTGTGGTCCAGCTCCTGTCCCAGCTGGCACCTTCCCCCTCGCCGCTCCCCGGTTCAGACGTCTGGAATGAGCCGCAGCACGGCGGTCGCCCTCCCAGCCATTCCTCCAGACACGAGGTTTAAGTGATCAAGCTTTAACTTCACCAGTAACCCCGGTGTTATGTTGTCTGTTCAGGACCCTGTTCTGGGGATCCTTGAGAGAAATGAGTGACCACGAAAGTCTTAGAACAGTCTCTGGCAGCACTGACAGTAGGAGACTGGTGGCCACAAGCAAAGGCGCCCTTGGGCTCTGGATCACTGCCATGTGAGGTTCTTGGCCCTATGGATATGGCATGTTTGTCCCCACCGAAGCTCCCGTTGAAATTTGGTTTCCAGTGTGGCAGTGTTGGGAAGTGGGGCCTAGTGAGAGGGGTTTAGGTCATGGGGCGACTCCCTCCTGAAGGGCTGGTGCCGCTCTAACGACAGTGACTGCGTTCTCACCCTCAGAAGACTGCATTCCCAGGGCATTGAACCAGCTCCCTGAGAGCGGGTGTTGCAAAGCCAGCTGCCCCGTGGGTCTGGGCCCTTGTTGCATGTGCCTGCTTCCCCTCGGACCTCCCGTGCCACGTTCTGACACAGCACAAAAGCTGTCACCAGAAGCCAAGTGGGTGCTGGCACTGTGCTTCTGGTACAGTCTGTAGAACCGTGAGCTACATAAACCGATTTTCTTTAGAAACTACCCAGTCTCCGTTATTCTCCGTTATTGTTGTAACACTAAATGGACTAAGTCACTTGCAATATTAAAAAATGAAAATTTACCAAAACAGGATTCCAAACATGGTTGCACATTTTAGTTTCACCAGACAAATCAATGCTTTTAACACCAGAAACCCCACAAAAACTCTATATAAAATATGATTTGCAGAAAAGCTTAAGAGTTTACATTTGGGGGCCCTTGTAAGAGTGAGGCCTGAGCCAACCGGCCTGGCTCTGCCTGGGATTAGCCTGGCAGCAGACAGTGGGGCGGAGCCTGGGGCTTTGGTGAACACAAGAAGAGGGAACAGTGATGATTTAGTGCTTTGGCTGCAAGTAACAATGCCCTGGAAAATAGTACCTTAGACAAGACAGATTATATCTCTCTCACATAAAAGAAACCTGGAGAAAGGCAATCCAGAGCTGGTGTGGCAGCAAGAAGGCCGGGAAATTGCATTTGTTTTGCTGTGTTCTGCGTGTGGCTTCTATCCTCAAGGCCACCTCACAGTCCAAGATGACTGCTTAGATCTAGTCACTACATCATAATTCCAAGCAGCAGAATGGAGGAAGGTAAGAGAGGAAATGTACCCTCTCCCTTACATGAAGATTTCCTGAACTTGGCACACACCACTGTAACACTTCTCCAGTACAGCTCACTGACCAAAACTAGTTACCGCCTAAGCTGATTGGAAGGGAAGCTGAGAAATATCACCTTTTAGCTGGATAACAATATATCCTGTCTAAAAAAATTTTAGAGTTCCGTTTACCAGGAAGCAGTGGAGAGAGGATTTGGGACAGCAACTAGCAGTGTCTGCCACAACCAGGTAACCCTTGCGTCCACCTGTCTCACAAGCTTGTGGATTAAAGATCTCTTTAATTTTTTGTTTCTGAGTTTACTGGATCAAAAGCCCCTACCGCCAGATAGCTAGGCATTGGCCCTTCCTCATTCCAATCCCACATTTTCTTTCCCTTGCTGCACAGACATCTGGCAGATCTCTGCTTTAGCTATTTTTCTCTGTGTTCCTCTAAATCACCATTTGCTGCTGATCTGATTGCCAGAGTAATAGGTGGCATCTGAGTCCGCAAAGCTTGGTAGATTAGAAATGAGATGTTGCAATATCCCAACTCTCTGTACCCATTCTTTTAGGGAATTCAGCTTTTAGTTTTCTTTGAGGATCCGGCCCCAAAGACCTTACCTAGAGCCAGTAATTAAAGTGGTTTCACCATCAAAGAACAAACATATTTTTCCTGTCTCACTTGCTTTGATGCCTCCTGCGACCAGTATGCTGTGCTAGGGATGACGTCTGTCTCACTGATCTCTGCTTCATTCATGGGTATGGTTCACGCTGTCACTAATCATCTCATGCAATTCTAGGACTTCAGAGGCTGCCAACTAGGGCAGTGGGGTGATGCATTGCATAGCTGACTGGTGTTTCATAGTACAATTGTTTTGGTGGAATATCTAGTTCTGCAAGTAAAAGGTCCCTGCACCTTTTAAGCTTTACTGATTTTAATTGAATCAGTTTGACCACATAGCTCTTTTCATCCCAGTGTGTTTGGAGATCACCAGGAAACTGGGTCAGGAAGACTAAAATGCCTCAAGAGAAGAGTGCAGAGTCAGGGCCAGAAGGAAGGGAGCTTGCATGTTGCATTCTCCTTAGAGGAGTGAGGATGACCAACTCCCCAGGCATGGATTGCACACATGCCGTGGATGGGCAGATAACCAGTCGGTGGCCAGTTGCTGGGCACAGATCTGATCCTCAGCTCCAGAGCAGCCAGGATTCCTGCTGGCTGTAGTGACACCTCAGTCACCCCCTTGCTCTCCAGTGTGATTTCTTTAATGGGAGAGAGAGAGAGGTAGGGTTTTAGCTGTGCTTCTGGGAATTTCACAAAAACTTGAGTATGCCCGGGGGATATGATCTGAGTATCATCTGTCAGTGTGGTAGGCCAGGAAAATTGAGAATCATGGGTTTGAAGTATTATGGTAATCTTTACTTGGGCTTCATCAAGACTCTTGACAAGTTAACCCATGGAGTTCTTGAGGATGAGAAAAAAAATGTAGCATGTTTGAACCTGATTGAATTAGCATATTCAGTGGGGGCTGATTAATGGAGGTGAGGGGCCCACAGGGGTCACCAAGCTCTGTACTTGCCTGTTGAAGATGTAGAAGGTTTGCTGATCAAGTTTGCACATAACATAAAATTGGCAGTGATAGGAATATGCTAGAGAGTATGTTAGAGAATGAGGGTCCACAAACATCTCAGCAATCTGAAATGATGAGCAACAAAAAGGTTAGTGGGGAGTAAACGTGATGTCCTCTCTGGAATGCAAAATGCTGAGCTCAACATACATGTTGAAGGGGACAGGCTTAGGTGCATGGTGTTTGAGCAGGATTTTAACTGCCATTCCTTCCTTCATTCCTTCATTCATTGGTCAGCAAATACTTTCTCAATCTCTTTCTTTGTTCATTGCTGGGGATTTAATGATGAGCAAGATAGACATAATTCCTTTCCTTATGGAAATAAATGAGGAATAACAATAAAGGATAACACATGCAACGGGAGACTGAAAACGGTATCCTGTGGAATATATCGCTTTAACGCCTAAGCTCCCCCTGAGAAAGTGACATTAAGACTGAAATAGGAAGGATGAGTAGGACTTAATTTGTCAGGCAGTAGGGAGAAGAAAGAATGTTCCAGCATGAGAGAATAGCATGTGTAAAGGCCTGGAGGTAAAATGACACAACACATTGATGGAATGGGAGGAGGTTCAATAAAATTCTGGTATGAAGGGTGTGGGGTAAATAATGGGCGATGAAATCAGAGAGGGAGGACTAGGGAAGGCATCGAAGAGTTTTGCAATTCACTTAAACAGCTTAGATATTATTTTTGTGGGGCGGGAAACCATGAAAAAGTTTTAAGCAAGGAAGTGGCTTAATCAGGTATTCATGTGGAAGATCCCCACCAGCTTCACTCTAGAGGAGGAGAGGCAGAGGCGGCAGGCCAGATGCCTGGTGACCTGTGAGGAAGCCACTGCTGGCGTTCAGGTGGGAGACGCTGGTGGCTGCCACGGTGACAGTGTTGAACAACGTACAGAAGAGGGATCAAGGCCGTGGCGATGGTTTGAATGTGGGGCAACAGGAAGATTCAAGAGTGATGCTTGAGCCAACTGAGGGGATTATGAAACCACTTGCTAATTTTTGAGAGCAGGAGGCGAAGAACATATTTGGGAGAGCAGGTGGCATGTTCGGCCTTGGGCTGCTGAGTTTGAGGCCATCAGGAGCCCGGGTGGTTGCTGTCCAGCAGGCAGCTGGAAGTAAGAATCCAAGACCCAAGAGAGAGGCTCGGGCTGAAGATACAGATTTGGGAACAAATTCTGTGAGCCAACAAAAAGAGCCAGTTCAGTCTTTGGCCACATTCATACAAGCAGGCAAGTGATGGTTCTGGTTCCACACCAAAGACGCGTGGGGGGGGTGGAGCTCCTGCTCCCACAGACCATGCGAGCCTCAGGTTAGTGACCTGTGTCTCGGAGTTTCAGTTTCTTCACCTGTAAATCAGGGGGATAAACACAGCTACTACATAGTGTTTTTGTAAGAATGAGATAAGATGCTGAATGTAAAATGCATAACAGAGTGCCTGGTACATACTAAGTGCTCAAGAAATAATGAAGATTATTTGGACTGTTGTTGCTAGTGTATATACTTGTTGTTTGGGTGAACTCACTTGAAGAGGGACGAGCAGATGGCGCTTTATTCACAGGAGGGATTGACACTTTGTCACACGAGGAATGGTCAGAGAGCCCAGGGCTGGTCAGCTTGATGCACAGGAGGTTTGGAGGTTTCATTTTCCAAATACACAAAGAACTTACAGAAGAAAAAGGAGACAGAATTGCCCTGTGGGACCCCAGTGGGAAAAATAGGATGAACTGGCAGGCGTTTCAGGGAGACTGGCCTCCGTCATGAGAACCTTCTAAGAGCAGCCAAAGTTCTCTAAGGATGGAATAGTGTTCGTTCTTGTTTTGTTCAGAGGCGGGGACCGCCCCGTCTGTAACTGGAGGCGCTGTGGTCGCCGGGGAGCAGCCGCGCCCGTGGCGGGAGGCGGCGGCCCGGTCCGCACGGCTAGCCTGGTTCCAGGAGGGCGTTTGTTTCGGGTCGGTCTCCTCAGCCCGTTCATTGAAATGCATGAACATCACATGACCACACTCGCGCTCACACTCGTTCTCTAACCACAAAAGAGATTATTTTCTTCACGGAGTACCGCTGGGGTTAAGATTTTCTAGAGAGAAACAGCCCTCCCGCGGGCCCGCCCCCTCCGGGCTGCCCGGCCGCGCGGGCCAAACGCGCAGGGCGAGGGGCGCAGGGCGCGGGCTGTCCCCAGGGCGCAGGCTGTCCCCACCGCGGCCGCGGGGCGTTCTTTCCCGCTGGCCCCTGCCCCTGAACATGTCACTGTCCCTCCCCAGCTGAGGAGTCTCCTCCCCTCTCAGCCCTCCCTCCAGGGTTCAGCTTCAGGAAAGCCCAGTGCTAAGTAATAAATAAGAGCAGGGCAAGATTTTGAATCTCACCACCCTGGGTTTATTTTCTGATAGTAAAATGAACGAAAATAGAGTGAAACCGCCATGATTTACGGGCTCCCTTCCCTTCGGAGGCTTTCCAGTTGCATCTTTGCACTGTGCTTGACATTTATGATATAAGGTATTAATATCTGAGAAGAAGAGCTGCTGGTGCTAATTACTCAGCCCGCCTCTGACAGCTGACTTGTGAGCGACACTCACGTGTCAGATCCCCTCTATGCATTAAGTCCTTCACCTAAAGTACTTGGGAATTACGAGGCGCTGTGGGCTGTAGCCGT
>CAUYRT010001534.1:0-92210 GCA_963574885.1 Lepilemur ruficaudatus
GCACCATTTATTGAAAAGAGATTCTTTTCCCCAATGTATATTTTTGTCTGGTTTATCAAAGATTAGGTTACCATATGTAGATGGTTTCATCTCTGGATTCTCAGTCCTGTTCCAAAGATCAATGCTTCTGTTCTTGTGCCAGTACTAAACTGATTTGATTATTATTGCTCTATAGTACAATTTGAAGTCTGGAAGACTGATGACTCCCAGGAAGGGAGAATATGTTTACTATTTCTTAAGTGGAAGTGAAGCATTATGAAGGTCTTTATCTTCATTGTCTTTAAGCTGAGTAGGCTGAGGAAGAGGAAGAAGAGGAGGGATTGTTCTTTCTGTCTTAGCGATGGCAGAGGGGGAAGAAAATCCATGTATTAAGTGGAACTACACAGTTCAGATCCATATTGTTCAAGGTTCAACTGTGTATACTCACATATTTATCTTGTACATATGTGTGTGTATATATCACTGTATGTACATTTACTAACACCTGAATCAGTTATGTACCTAATGGCACAATATTACAATCTTCCTTCTGAATTTGGGTAAAAGATAAGAATGGTCACTCTCATGACTTCTATTCAACCTTGGACTGGAATACTTGTTAGTGCAATAAAGAAAAAATATTGAAGGTATGTGGTTAGAAAGAAAAAAAACAAAGATATCATTACTTACAGGTAATATTATTATATATATATATAGAAACTTTAAATTTTCTACAGGTATTATAAATTATTAGAATTAATAAGTGACCTAAGCAAGGTTGCTAGATATAAGGTCAATACAGAAAAATCAGTTATATTAGTATACATCTGCCACACCAGCTAGAAAATAAAGTACCATATATGTACACACACATATTTCTGTTCAAAAGTGTTTCTCAGTTTTTATCTTATTGAGTCTTTTTTAAAACCAAATGTGAGTGTTAAATTTCCTCAAGATCTTTTCAGCGTCTATAGAGGTAATCATAGGTTTATTTTTTTCTTTTCACCTAATGATATGATGCATGTTGATGATTTCTGAATGTAAAGCTATTGTTGCATTCCCTGAAGAAATAAATTAATATTCACTTATATTTTATTTAAAACTTATTTTATTTCTTATAGATATTGACCTGAGTATTTAAGACTGTACATTTCTCTGTGATTACTGATTTATGTATATTGCTTATATTCTATTGTGTGCTACTTTCTAATCATTATTATATCTTTAGGGATTCTGTAATTTTGATTTATGTTTCTTCTTTCATTGAGAAATTATTTAATAGAGTTATTTAAGCTTTCAGGGAGAATGATATCTTTTGGTTTCTATAATAGGTTTGTTATAAATTTCAATATTTATTCCATTAGAATCAGAGGGTGTTTTTCAGTGACTTTTATTTTAAGGAACTTGTGATTTTCTTTGTGATCTAATATATGACAATTTTTTGAAAAGATCCATCTACATTTGAGAAAAATACGTTTTTACTAGTAATGATTATAAAGTTTATGTATATTAAAAAGATCTACCTTACTGATTTTATTCTTTAAACATTTCATATCCTTACCTATTTTTGCACACTTCACCTATCTTGAAATGATAGCACTACATATATATATATATATATATATATACATACACACACACACACATACACACACCAAATGTTAATAATATATTTTATATATAGCTATGGGTAACACTATATATATAACACATGTCTCTTACTGTTATTGTTCTACCATCCGTTTTATTTTTGGTTTTAAGTCAATTCTTTTTTGTTTACATGCCTAATATTTTTTACTGTCATATATTTTCAGTTAAAAAAAAAAGTCAGACTAACATGATTAGCTAGAGGCTCTTCTCTAGAGAAGATACGTATGTTTTTCTCACAGGCGGGTAAATTAGCAGCCCTAAACAAGGATTGAATTGATTCTAAGGTAGACTTCAGTCTTTGGCAGCACTAGTCTATTTGTAATCCTCCCTCATTCCTAGAATGCAGCCCTCCGGGTCCTGAGGGAAAGCTTGGGTGTTGACAGGGTTCTTTCTACCTCACAGTCCCTAACTCCCAGTTTGTCCCCTCAGCCTTGAGAAACTTCTAAGACTCTGTGCAGCTTTTCTGATGGTCACCCTTTCCTTCTGCTCAGATTCTTAGTTACCTTGGAATTGGTTAAGTGTTTCAAGGGGAAAACGAGAGTTTCAAAAATCAGTTTGGGGATTTTGGTCTTCAGTTTTCTTCAGAATGGTGGTCCCACAGGTCCTTGAATTCTTGGTACCTTTTTAATGATTTCAAATAGACATATTAAACTTTTGTCTGGCTTTTTTTGTTTTTATCAGTGGGACGTTTGGTCTGAAATAAGCTGGCCTATCATTGCCAACTGCAGTGACTGTTCCATTTTAAAATAAAATATTTGACTTTTGAGTAAGAATTATCTTTCTTGTTTATCTTTTTACTTAACCTTAGCAATAAAATATTTATATGCAATGTTTCCTGTATGACTGCCCCTATTTCAGGAAATAGTGCTACCCTGAAAATTCAGAATCTTTCTGAGATGTTCTTGACTATTAAGAAAAGACAGTTATTAATAGGTGGATTTTTCTTTCACAGTTTTCTTTATCCTCTAATTATTTCAACAAAATATAAAATATCAAGTGTCTATTAGACTGGTAAGTTTTTTTCCCTTAATTTCTCATTTTGAGGATGTTGTATTTTTTATCTTTGATAGATACTGACTCGTTTTATGTAGCTTCTATTATTAATACCATAAACTTGGAATCAAGGTGTTGTTTCTTTTAAAACATGTCTTCAGTAAAATATTTATTTATTGCAACCAACTCCAGAACAAGAAAGAGATGACATAATTGATAAACAATAAGGAATAAAAATATTTAAATAGGATAATATGAAGTTAGAATGCTTAATAATTGGTTGGGACTTTAAGCAGCTTATAAAAGTAAAGATAAAATTTACTATTACTTATAATAGCAAGGAAAAAAATCTGTGTCATGGGAAGAGTGACTGTACCCTAAGGATAAGTTTAGGTTTAAGATAATATGTATAGTTATAATTCAAAACAAAATTTTTATGTCCTTGAAAAATTGCCTATTTCTCAGTTCAGGTGGGAGAAAGAATTGGGTGCTTATGAAATCATTAATAATGATGATATAAAATTAGAACAATTATAATAAAGAAAGCATTTATCCAGCCCCTGCTTACAACAACTACATTTTTAGGTACTTCATTATAGGGTTTTATATAATACATAAAGACTTAATATATCCCTCAGAAAACTTCATTATCAGCTAAGTGCCTATTATGCCTATATGCATAATGAAAACATTACTCATAAAATCTCGCTAAAAAATTATATATACTTATTTATTCTAGATAGGAGCAAATTTTTCAAATGTATTCTCAAAAACAAAACTAGATTCTTATTTCAAAAGAGGCATATAACGGGCATGGACATAATGTGACACATGATGAAAATACAACATTAAATCCTTCATGTTTTATCTATTCTGTTTCATTTCCATGTAAATATTCATCCTGGATGTTAACAGAGGTCTGGCTGTACATTGATCTGTACATTGGTCTGGCTTGAACATTGATATGAAAAGAAAAAAATTTTAACCAATTACTTCTTTCTCTGCAGTGTTGCCAAACAACTTTTATAAAAGAGCAGGCAGGCAACTTAAAAAAATTGACTAGTTATTTAACTAACTCAATTAACCACAAATATTTTTATCCTCAGTTTTATTTTTTATTTTTAATTAAAATATTTCAGCATTTATAAGGCCAACCTTTAAGGAATGTATATACACAAACACACATACATACACACATCTATCAGCATTTATTACTCGTAAATTACAGTCTGTAAGTAACCCACATAAGAGTTAGTTCACACTGGTTAAGAACTCGTGCATCTGAGCTGCTATAGGCAAAATTAATGTTTAATGTATTTGCCTGAATGTGTAGGAATTCTTTTACCCATGTTGTTACCCTATGGAAGATATATTCTCAAACGTTTACTCATTCTGGAAATTACACATCTCACTAAGAGAAGATGGTTTAAAATTCCCATCCACCCATTCCCTTAGCACAAGCAGAATTCATTACCTATTAGGTAGATGGCCAAGACATCAAGAAACTGTACAGAGAAGACAAACATTTAGCACAAAGAGACACACAAAGAGCAAACTTGGCAAGATGTCAGCTCTA
The DNA here is from genome assembly GCA_963574885.1 of Lepilemur ruficaudatus. Lineage (NCBI taxonomy): Eukaryota > Metazoa > Chordata > Mammalia > Primates > Lepilemuridae > Lepilemur > Lepilemur ruficaudatus. The sequence goes on from CAUYRT010001534.1 coordinate 4,199, forward strand.
GGGAAATTACTAAATGCTATGTATTTTGTAAATTAAATTGAATTATAAAGATTTATAATTACGGTGCTATTGAAACAAATACGTAGAAAGAGAGGAAATTGTGTAAAAATATAAGTAAGAAACTTAATGCAAAAAAAAAAAAACAAGCAATAGAAATGGTTTTGTCATACAGAAAAGTATCAGGGGGAATTGAACATCATGAACTAGAAGAGCAATACAGGCCTAACAGAGAAAAGAAGAAATTTAAAATCAAAATTAGAATCATGCTTTCTGTAATTCCTAGCTATATCTACATAATTAAATACCTATTATCTATAGATCTCTCTCTCTCTCTCTCTCTCTCTCTCTCTCTCTCTCTCTCTCTCGTCTTTTAAGGACAAGCTTAAAAATCCTGAATGTTTTAGTCATTTATTTACTTAAGAAATAACTGATACCCTATCTTGAGGTTCAGGGGGCTCAGAGCAGCCTGGGTGGGCATGAGTGTGAATGACTGCTTGGCCCAGTTATCGGCACCCTTGCCATTGTCCTTAGCCCCTCAGAGATCAGCACTCCCACTCCCTGACAGAAGCTTTGTTTTATTAGTTGTCACAAAGTAAATGATGATGCAGCTCATGTCATCACACCTGTGCCACACCCAGAAGTGTCAGATACCAGGCAATTAAGCATCCTTTATGAACAATGACTGTATCCAAAATTCCCCATTTGCATCTTGTTGCCTGGTCTCCTACGGGATAAAGTCTACCACTGCCTGGCTTCTCATACATTCCAAATGCCATCACAGGCAGTGATCTGGACATCAATGGGCATCAGTGAGAATTACACCTTGATGTCACCACTTTGTTAGGTATTAGAGATAAAATAAAAAAAAAATACTATCTCTGACCTCAGGAATTTCTAAAGATAATTTAGCAGGTAGGCACAAATGAGAGTGAATCACTAAAGGTTGTTAGAGCCAGACAACCGGCATTTGAATCCTAGCTCTACTACTTTTCAGCCCCATGACCTTAGTTAGGTTACTTACCCTTTTCCAAGCCTTATTTTCCATACCTGTAAAATGGAAACATTAATAGTTCAGATGTTTGGGAGTTTATTTAAAGCAGTAAGTGAGAAATTCACATAAAATAATCAGTAGTGTCTCGGCATATAATATTAATAATATTATACTATCTGACTCAATGTCAGATAGTATTCTGATTATTACTACTGGGAGTAGATGTAAGTGATACGTGATGTATATGGAAGGCATTGGGTTCAGAGGATAGGCATGGTTTCTGAGAGCAAATGACTAGCTGAAGGCAAATGTAAGGGAGGAAGAAGGAGGATATAGACTATGGATAAGACAGAACCTGAGCAGAGGGTCAGCGCGTTCAAACACGTTGAAAACCTTACAGAAGCAGAAAGCATTAGGAACCTGAAAGTTGTTCAATAGGACTGGAGTTTTGAATTTAAAAATTCAACCATGGGAACAGGTAAAATAAAGATTTTGAAATGTACTCAAGGTCTACATTATTTATTTCTGTAAGCCTAATTAAGGAAACAATGTACTTAATTATAAATAGTTCCTATTCTACATTGTAGATTTAATAATTTCATGGTAATTCTTTTGTTGTTTTAAGATACAGGTTTATGAATAAAAGAAACATCTGTGTTTAGCATGTTTATTTCCCTTTATAGTCGCAAAAGATTTGTATGCTTAGACTATACCAGGCTTGAGCCAAATTACAAACAAAATTAGTTTTCATGTAATTCAGTTACATATATGTACATTTGTATTATGAATATTTATCATTTTTACCTGTCTATATGTATAGACACAGTCCAGGGAAGGAATTTTAGAAATACCATGCTTACAATGTTATGAACAAAGAAGCTGTAATTCAAAGAATTTAAAAAATTTGTCCAAGGTAATTTAGCTTATAAATTATAAACCCAATATTTTAATCCAATAAATTTTCTATTACCTAATTTGAAATTATAGTTTAAAGGTATATATACTCCTCCAATTTATTTTATTTTTTCAACTTAATTTCTGAGTAGGTAATACATGTCACAGTACAAATTTCAAAACACTCCATCTACAATTTGAAATATATCTCCCTCCTAACCTTGCAATTCCCCTTTCTGGAGACAAAACCACCTTCTCTAGAGAGTGTTTCTTGTGTAATTTGTCCACTCTGGCTCTATTATTTTAACTAAAATTATTAGAGAATGTCTACTATTTCTAGTTGTGTCTATGATGATGACTACATGGCTCTTTTATCCAAAACCTCATGTTTTCTCTCTGGCTGCCCTATCTCCACTCCAGTTTGTCTTTTACACAACTAACACAGACTGTGAGTCAAAAAGCCTATTCACTAGTCCTGTTTACCAAGTAGTTGTGTGAGTTTGGGCAAGTACTTACTTCATCTTTATTGATCTATAAGAAATATACTAGTTGGAATAGCATATTTTACATTTCTTCTTGCTCTTGTGGTGTGTGGTTCTTTGAAAGGTTCATAATCATAAATCAGTTTCATTATATCATTTCCCTCTCCAAACTCAAGTTGCTCTTTTTAGTGTCAGAAATATCTTGCCTGTATAAACAATTTTTGTTACGTTATTTCTCATTGGTCTCTCCAATATTCCTTCCTCTTAAGCCAAACAAGTAGGGTTTTAATCCACTGCCGTCTACAGCCATCTTCACCACTTCTTCTGCTATTCCAGGTTCCCAGAACCAAACCATTTTCTCTTTGCCAATACAGTCCGGTCATTTACATGAAAATCCAATAGTGATTTGGCTTTTCATTAAAAAATGTCCTACTTATTCTGTCTGAGCACTTACCATAGTGCTTTCCCCATTAAAAAACAAAGTGGAAACAACAAACAAGAAAAAACCAACTCGATGGATGTATTACATCAATAAATCACTATTATTTTTGTATATACTTCCAACATTCTAAGTATATAGCAGGAAATGTGTAAACTGAAATGAAGTCTCCGTGAGAGCAGAAATTGTCTTGTTTGCTTATTTTTCTCAAGTGCATAGAGCAGGAAGAGCCTAAAGCAGGATACACTCAGTAAATATTGACAAACAAATGAATGACTATCTTTCTTTCCTTTATCTTCTAGTTTTATTTTATTTTATTTTTGCTAAATAGCAGTATAATATGTACTTTCTTCTTTAGATTGAATTTTGTTTTGAACTAAAGAAAATCTTGGAGATATGTCCAAACAGGCTAATTCAGAGTTATCTTAACCTTTTAGAAGCTATACTGTATTCCACTGCTTTTATCTAGAATATAATCTAATAAATTTTATACAAAATCCTATTGCAAGCAGTGCTAAGGTCCTACATGAGTGAATAAACTTACAGAATGTATTTCTACGAGTGAAGTCCACAGGACCAACACACACACATTCTGAATTTGTGTCAGTGTTGGAATACTCAGAAGAGGCCATCGCAGTTCACACTTCACGTGAGTTCTTGTTTCTAAACAACCTCGTCACCCATTCCGTTAAAAAACTTTTCTGACTTTTGCCAATCTGAGTGATAAAAAGAGGTTTTTCAAACATTATGTTTTAGGTTTTATGCTTGTATTATAGTTTAAGCCCCTATCATATGGTTAAGAGTTATGTTTAGCTCCTTTTGTGTGCTATGCCTGTTCATACCATATGTCCATTTTTCTCCTGAGTGTTTGGATGTTTCATTATTGATTTTAGTACCTCTTTACATAGTAAAAACATTAGTCCTTTCCCTGTGATTTCAATTACAAATCATTTTTTATCAATTAGCCATTTATATTTTGATTTATTTATATTTTTCCCAGGGGATTATTTTTATGCAGTTTCTATATCAGTATTTATGCCATTATCCATTGCTGCACTATTAAAAATAATTTCCTGAGTGTTCTCATAATGCTTGTATAGTTCCTTTTAAAATTTAAATCTATTTTCTGAGAATTCTTTTTCTGTAAGGAATGTCATTCAAGTGACTTTTCTTTCCCCAGAGAGTCAATTCAATTATATCAACATCATTTGTCAATACTGACTCAGAGGCCACCTTTATCATGTACTAAATTTTAATATTTATTTTGGACTCTTGATTAACTTTTCATTTTGTTCCGTTTTTCTGCATATCTGTTCAGGCTTCAAAACCACAGTGTTCCATCAATGATACTGTATACTGTATTCAATATGTGAACAGAGGGTTTGGTCTATCACTTTATTCTTTTTTTAATTTAGGCTTTTCTTGGCTATTCTTGCTTGCCATTTTTTCTTCCAAGTGAATTTTAGAATAGTTCTGTAGTTTATTTTAAAAAGGAACTGTTTGTACATTTATTAAAATTAAGCTACAGTAAGATATTTACATTGGGAGAATTCATATCTTTATGATGTTGAGTCTTTTATTCAAAAACATTGTAAGCCTTTTTATTTATTCACGTTTGGGCTTTTTAATTTTATTTTTATTTTTTGCGTTTTTGGTAATATATGGATTTAAAGCTATGGATTTTCCTCTGAGAAATTTTACAGCTACATAGTATAAGTTAAAATATAGTGTTTTTGCCATTATCATTATTTTTTAGACATTCTTTAATTTTGACTGTGATTTCCTTTACTGTTCAAAAGATGTTTAAGACACACAATTGATTCTTGAACAACATGGGTTTGAACTACTTGGGTCCACTTATATGAGAATGTTCTTCTATTTCTACCACCCACGAAACAAGACCAACCCCGTCTCTTCCTCTGCCTCCTCAGCCTACTCAACTTGGAGACAATGAAGATGAAGACTTTTATGTTGATTCACTTCCATTTAATGAATAATAAATATATTTTCTCTTCCTTATGATTTTCTTAATATTTTCTTTTCTTTACCTCAGTTTATTATAAAAATACAGTTTATAATACATATAACATACAAAATATGTCTCAGTTTACTGTTTATGTTATCAGTAAGGCTCCTGGTCAGCAGTAAGGTATTAGTAGTAGTTAAGTTTTGGGGGAGTCAAAAGGTGTACACGGATTTTTGACTCTGCAAGGCATCGCTGTCCCTAACCACCAACGTCATCTGAAGGTCATCTGTGGTTTTCTAAACTTCTATGCAATAAAAAATTTTTATTTTGGATTTCTTATAATTTTTCATTTTCTAGTATTGCAAAGACTATTATCTGTATTGGTATACATTTTTGGAAACTTTTTACGTACTTTCATAAATGTTTTATAAGCACTTCAACAGAAGTTACATTTCCGATTTTGGGGGTTAGAGTTTAAAGTATTTTAATTAAATTAATATAATTTTTCTACTCTCTCTAGATTATGATGTAGTAATAACAATTTCAAAACTCAGTGGCTAACAATACAAATATTTATTTTGTGTTTATAAGACACACCCTGCGTGGGCTGTCTGCAGCTCTTCTCCCATGCCAGCCACGTGCCTGTGGTTCTTCTCCGCACATCTTGCCTGTTCTACATTGAGCAAAAAACTGGCGGAAACTTGCAATGGCTCTTAAAATTCTAATGCGATATAGTCTCTTAAAAACCCCAATGACCAAGTTAGGCTCACGGACAAGCCAGACATCAGTGAAAAGGGAAAATGTCCCCAGGAAACACTGTAATCACATGGCAAAAGGGAGGATGGGAAGAGTTAAGAAATAATAATACTATTGACAATATCCATACCATAGATTATATTATTTCAGTTTTTTTTTATATTTTTTGACTATTTGGAAAGGGCATGTTAAAATCTTCTACTACTGTTTCTATCTATAATTCCTTGTATAATTGTGCATTTTTTACTTTACTAAAATGGATGATAAGTTATTTGGAGCACAGATATTCTTAATGTCATAGTGGAATGCAACTTTAATCAATGAAACTGCTTTCCTTTACACTATTTAGTGTTTTTCACCTGGAATACAATCTTGTATGATAATAAGTTTGAAGCTCCTGAATTTTTTTTTGTTTGAAAATCTTTGAAAATCTTTCTCTTTTATTTTAATCTTATAAGTTGTATGGTTTTCATTATTCATCTTGTATGGCAAATAATTGGATTTATTTTGTGATGAAAAAGAAACTTTTTTTCTTACAATTGAGTTTAGGTCTTTTACATCCATTGGCATGATGGTAAGGTCATTCATAAACCCATCACTAGCTAAATCATCCTACTTTCAAAGTTGCAAAAAAAGTTCCTTAGATTTTCCCATCCAATTGCTGCTTCTCACCTTGGAGAATGGTGCTCTGAATTTCTTCTGTTTATCCATGTTTTGTCAATCTTAGTTTTGGGAGTTTAACATTTAGAAATTTCCTTCCTACTTTCATTATTGATGGAACTTGTGTTTGTTCTCATTTTTCTATTTGTTTTCAAGTAATCTGTAAGCAACAGAAAAATGAGATATTTTTCTGCCACTTAAAAACTAGAAGTCTCTTAGATTTTTTGTAACTCCATATAAAAATTTTTAGAGATAATTTGAGATATATTTATTTGGAAAAATTTGGATATTACCCAATTTAAAACTAAATAAAGAGTAAATCAATTATTTGACTTTTTGACTTGATATTATTTTTAAAAACCTATGCAATAATAAGTTAATGAGCAACAAAGTAAGTTTCTTTAAACAAAAAGACAATCAAGGAGTGTTTAAAACACCTTATTTGGGGTAGCTGAATGTGCATATGGTCAAGAAAACTAGATCTATTCTTCATAGTGCACACATAAATAAACTCATTGGTATCCCCATAATATGCTGAAATAAAAAACGAGTTTTATATATCTATAAGCATCAAGAGCTTATATACAATTGACATATATAAGGGAATCATTTAAAAATATAAACATACAGTAAATTAATATTAATATAATAAATTAATATTAGGCAATATTAGCAAAAACAACTTTAATATACAACATTTTACCTGTTAAATTGATAGGAGATTCCTCAAAGAGCTAAAATTAGAATTACCATTCGATCCAGCAATAGCATTATTAGGCATCTACCCAGAAGAGCACAAGACATTCTATGATAAAGACATCTGCCCCCGAATGTTTATGGCAGGACAATTCACTATTGCTAGGTCGTGGAAACAACCCAAGTGCCCGTCAATTCATGAGTGGATTGTTAAAATCTGGTATATGTTCACAATGGAATATTACTCAATTTTAAGAAATGACAGTGAGCTATCACCGCTTATATTATCCTGGATTAAGCTTAAGTCCATTATTCAAAGTGAGGTGACACAAGATCCAAAGAATGGGCCCCACTTGTACTTGCCATCAAATTGGTATTGACTGATTAACACTATGGTGCTCAAATGGTGGGAGTGTTCACTAAGGATTTGGGGGTTGGGGGGTAAACAAAAAAAAAAAAAGAAAGAAAGACCCAATAAGCAAAAGCGAAAACTCTGATAGCAGGTGCTCCATTTGAGCTTCTTTACCACTTGCCAGGGAAAGCTTACAAAAATGTGTAAGTAAATAAAACATTTAGCAAACATTACAAAATCAACTGACCTACTGGTACTCTTTTATTTAGGAATATAAGAGGTTAGATAAGGAAGAGAACAAGAAAGAGGAAAAGAAGAATGAAGTTTTTCGAAGTGCTTATTAGAACTACTAAATTATATGCCAAATATCTACACTATGGGAAAAGAAAATTTCACAGCATTTTTATCACTTCTGTATTCACACATCTGATCAAGGCTAAATCCTGAAGTGGATAGATGAAGCAAAGATACGAAAAAAAACAAGAGAATTCAAAGATAAGAAAGTGGATGGAAATGTCAATGTAATTCATGTAAAAAACTTATTCATATTGAGAACCTAATTCTGTAAGAAACATTAACTCTACTTGAAAAGCAGATTCGTCCAGTCTACCATTACAGATTAGTAAATCAAGGCCCACTCAAGGCCCACCTTGCTAATAAATGGCAGAATTGAGATTTTGTTATACAGTACTAGAATAAGAAATCAATTAGAGTCCCTTGGTAGAAATCAAGTCTTTCTAAGCATCGTCCAGTTTAGTACAGAAAATAGTTAATCATTAAAAGTTGATTGAGAAAATGCCTAGAAACCCCAGAAACCCCAGAAACACCATGTGACCTTTAAGGAAATTGAATGATGATTTATGCCACAATCTAACCAGATATCCTATAACTCCTATAAGCTAAGATTTCATTTTTTTTCTTTCTATAAGACACTACTTCCAGGAAGTTTTAAAAGAGGTAGAAGAAACAGCAGCTTTCCGATTACTGACCTAAACATATAATTGGCCTTCATGAAACTGGTCCTTGATAGTTACCCTTCTCTCCACTTCCGCCACTGCATTTCGGCTGGACAGAGCGGGAACTATACCTAGAAGCATTCATGGTGTGTCCAATGAGACTCTATTTTTAAAGCTAGAAAGAGACATATTTGCCCCTGGGTAGTAGCTTTATGATAAGTTGACCACAAAAATGAATTTCCTTATTAAGTTTCTACGGTTTATAAAAGTAAATATACATAACTTATAATAATTGAAGAAGCAGTGAAATAGGAGAAAAATATAAATGCAATAACCCAATTCATGAGAAGAAAATATAAACTCTTTATGAAATGCAGTCTTAGCATTCAAAGTAATTTGGATTTAATATAAGATATCATAGATGTTAAGGGCATGTCCAATAGGTAATAATCAATTTAGAAAATAAACAACTTCAGTCTGTTTTAAAAGTATTTATGTTTTATTTTAGGACTAAATATTATCATTGAGCTAAAATAATTTATACAGCTACAAACATGAAAATATTAACTGTAGATGTAATTCAAGCATGTGCAAGTATCACCTGTCAGTTGGCTGTTATGAAAACAAATTATAATTAAAACAAACTTAAATTAATTCAATTTCTTTAAAATTCTTTGCAAATACAGTACAGCTATTTGAGAAATGAAAACTAATTTGACTTCCATTACTCATAATTAGCATTTATTAATAAGGCAAGAACTTTTAAATAAGCTATAGTATCTCTGCTACCAAGAGTGCAAGGATAAGCTACCATTAAATTTAAAATATAATTGGTTAGCTTAGGTGACTTACCTAAAGTGAGCCAGAATTTTGAAATTTTGAAAAGAACTTAGCTGCTCTGTGCTGCAAGCTTCCTAAAGAAAAACTTTCTATTTTCTGTTCCCAAATATCCCACCCAAGGACTATCGAAATATATTAACTGCAATTTTTGTTATAATTTGAATACCTTCTTCTCTTATTTTTGTGTAAAAATCAATGTGTAGCAGACAAGGAAGTATAGTCTGCTCTTTCAATTTCGCAGGTGCATGAAATATTCTTTTTCACTTTCAGAGACTGAGAATAAATGGTAAAGGAGAGTCATTTTATGCCTAATATCTGGTTAGAATTTAATTTCCTCTTTACATTTATTTTGGGCAAAGGAAGCTTCACTTAAACACACTGTGTGATTCCACTGGATTGTCACAGACTTCCCTCGTCTCTCCAATTGTTCTGCTTGCAGCATTGGGGAAATCCTGCTCACCATCTCTGTTGTTCAGTCACGTCATTCTTCCTCTCTCTCCTTTTGTTCAAAGGCTCTCGAAATCTCTTTTCTTAGTACAGATTCCCATGACTAAGAAATACAAAGGAAAGAAAGCTAATCCCTCTGCCCCTAATTTTTTTTTTTTTTCTCACTAGCACATTTCTGCCATACAGCCAAACCACTCCTGGATTAGTGCTTGTACTTTAGCACTTTCCTATCAGTGCTTGCATAAAATGAGCTATAAATGCTTCATCCAAAATAGATGGTGACTTTTTAGGCTTTATATAACTGCATTCTTTTATATGCTAATCCATAAATGTTCTCTTCATGTGAGATACCTTGAGATCAGGGACATTATCATTTTGAAATAATTTTGTGAATCCCATAGAAAATGTCCACGTGATACAATAAACAGCATGATATAGAATTTGCACTAAACCTGCTCAGTGCAATATCCCAAAGTTTGCAAAGACTTAGAGCTAAATTGTGTGTACTGGTGATTATACTTAATTTAAACCAACAGCAGATATTCCCTGGCCAAAATTAAGTGACTGCCTCACGTTGTTAATGCATGGTTTTATAAAAGCTACAAAAATATACTTACCAAGTTCCATGTCAGTAAACTATAAAATCTAGGGGTTGAAAAGGAAAGGAAGTCAAATATATTGATTCCCACAGTGACCAAGAAAAAAAAAAAGTATAGAGTGAGAGTTAAAAAAAAAAAAGAGGAAAGAGAATGATTTTTAGGTCTTCCTGGAGCCATTCCATAGTGTCCTGTTGCATTTCAAATAAAGGATGTAATTAATTATCCTCTGACATACATTTAATTAGGTGTATTTCATCAAATATCTTCCTAGAAGTGAAAGCTGACTGCTGTCACTAAATATGATGACATGTACCACAGGCTCTGAAAAATCCATTTGTTCATCTGGTATACACAAGTCAGTGTGCGTTTTGGGAGACTCAGTTTGTCTTCAAAAGTCAAAACTAACAATCTACTAACAATTTACAAAGTAAATAGTACTGGTATTATTACACACATTAGCCAATTTAAGCTTCATGATAACTTCAGCTAATAACCAATGTCAATCATTAGTTATTTCTATTTCACAAACAGACAGTGGGTTCAGGAAGGATAAGTAATTTGGCAGAAATTTTATTTCCTAAAAATAGCAGGGCTGGGATTTGAATCCAGAGTCTGAGTTTTTGCCCACTTTGCTCAAATCTCAAAAAGTCTTTGGTGGAGATCTTATCCAACACGATTGGTACTGGAAGTTGATAAGCTTATCAAAGAAGTCAGTTAAGGTAAGAATTTATCTTAAACAATTTTACTAGATAGACAGGCAGACATAGAGAGAGAGAGAGAGAGGGAGACATGAACAGATTTATTTGCAGATTTTTTCATATATGGCCGAAATTTCTTTTCAGCAGGTATCCTATGTTATGCTCCCCACAAAGCAGGCAATGAGGTGAGGATTAAGTGCAAGTGGTCTGTTTGAAAGTGATCCCAGACAGCATAACTAAGAATGCAGGGAAAGTGATTCAGAGGAGGGAGAAAAGCCATCGTGTAGGTTAGCTGTGGCAACTGAAATTCAATCACATTTGGGAGACTCTGAGAAACTGTGTGGTGCCTCAAACTGTCTTAACAAAAGACGGAAAAGCTGGCTATATATTTATTCACTGATTCCATGCCTCATTGCATCTGAGTTGCATCTGGGGGCATTAAATCCCCAGCATTTTAGATGGCCCTGGCCCTGGACTGCACAAGTTTCTGTATCCCTAGGGAAATCCCTCAGGCAGAGAATCAGAGAAATTCAGGCTCCTGGTATGGGACACTGAAAAGGTGCTGGGCACTGTTCACTGGAACTGTAGGTGAACACAGACAGATGTGGATGGAGCATTAAGCATCACAGTGTCTGCTACTTCTGTGGGCGGCAGGGGGCAGGGAAATTCCTGATTGGAATTTCTCATCATTTTTCTTGCTTAAACCACAGCTTTTCCTTATTTTCTGTGGCTAGAATTTTCTGTTCCTTTAAAGTAAAATAAGAAATTAAAGACACTTTGAAAGCATTCAAAGTGCAGAATCCTTTAGGTGATTTATTTTTCATACTTTTACATACTTTCCCCCAACCTTTACAATCATTTTATCCTCAACTAATTCTATAGAAGTTTTTTTTTTTTTTTGTAAAATGTCCTATAATAAATCTCCCCCAAAAGTCAAAAAACAACTTTATTTCTTCAATATTTCAACTGTATACAGAGTAATTTCTTAAAATATTTGTGACTCTTGATAAATATACACCTTAACTGGTAGAGTGGCTAAGGCAGATTCTACTTGCCTTAGACAATAGGTGCAATGTTTACCAATGAAGTTGAGACCATGGGTTGACCTTGTGGGTTTGTTATGAGGAAATTGCTTTTAAAAAGTTGCTGGTGTTTAGTGCTGCCATGAATCTTATTCTCAGTTCCATTTATTTACATTTTATAAAAGAAAATGCAAAGAAAAAATGGTTCACTGTGTGACCTAGAAAGGCCACTCTGTCACTAACTGCACTTAGGCCCAGATCCAAAAGGCACACCCATGGCTAATATATGAGGCTAGTCACCCATTCACCTAAACAGTGAGGCAATGAGATAAACAAGGTTGGGAAATTAAATAAATCCTTTAGGATACTGATGTCATTAATTCATGTAATCACAGAATTAAAAAATGACTAAAACATATGACTTTTGTAAAAATCAATCACAAATCCTAGGCAAAAATAAAACATGGGCAAGCCACTCAGCCTTGCTGTGTTCTCCTTCCTTAAAACTCCTCTGTTTATTTAAGTACTTAGGTACAGTCTGTCCCTCAAATACAACTCCTTCTATAGCATGGAATTGCTAGGAAGCTAGTGTTCATCCAAGAACTTCATTTCTAGGTCCTGCATGCATAGAAATGGGGCTGTCTGACTAGTTCTTATTGAGATAAAATTGATGGAAGCAATGTATATTATTTCTTGGTCTAGATTTAAAAAAATGAATGTGCATCATTCCCTCTCTTTTACTATTGATATAGTAATAGATAGTAAATTGAATATCAAAGCTCAGGGTGACCTGGAAGATGCCTGGGAGCCTGGTCTCTGAAAGACTAAATGAATAGGACATGACCAAATCTTAGTCCCAATCTCTGGCCTGGAACTACCTTAGACTGTTTAGATATAGAGATAAAGAATTGGGTTATATTGGAGCTTAGATTTAAAAGAATGCTATGTGTTCCCTTAAACCATTTCATTTTTCTAGATACACAAGTAGACTATAATTCCTAACATTTCTTATTGTTAGGTAGGGTATATATCTCTAAGTTCTGGCTAATGGAATCTGGATAGAATTGATGTATGCTATTTCCAGACCCAACCAGAAAACCTCATCCACAATCCTGCATCCTCACTACTCTTCCTCAGTCTCTTGGAATGACATGTTGAAGATGGAAGGGGCCTAGATCTTCAGTTACTAAGTGGGGCAGCTTGTAATGACTGTGAGATGACACCTTATTGGCAAAGCATTGAATTTCAAGACTGTTTATTTCAGTAGTTTTCTTATTTTGAATAATACAGAAATTGAAATCTTAAAGTGGTGCCAAGACAGAAGCATAACATGTGTGGAATGCATTTAGTGATCTGATGGTAGATAATGAGGAAACAGAGATCCCAGGCTGGATGGTTGGAGATCTATCCTATCTATGGAACACATTTCATGAACTCTCACCTATACCCTATGCCTACTGAACTTGATATAGGGGAAGAGGTTAGAAAACAAAGCCATTAATAGGATGTCTCGGTTGTCTCTGTTGTGTTTGGTGATATGTTGTAAGAAAGAGACAGGAAAAAAATGGCTAGATTTGCAAGCACAAACAACAGAAAGTGAAAATCTGGAAATTTGGGGCCTTGCTATTCCCTTCTCGATCCCAAATAGAAAGAAATGGAATTTAGAAAACCTTTGACCTAGTGAAACTTCTCAGTTGAACCAAGTGACTCAGCTTTGTGCCCAAATTCAAATTAGGGATCCAACCTTCCTAAAAATCCAACCTTCCTTTTCCTCCATATTCACACTGATTTCTCTGCTGTGTCTGTGTGCCTGGCTCAAATCTTCCTCTGCTTTTCCAGTGACATTTGTCATTGGATTTAGGGCCCACAGTTCAACCTACTCAGAGCATTTAGCCTATTCAACCAATTATGCTTTCAAGCTATACTACCAATTTTTTTCTAAGAAAAGTGGCTCTCCAGAACAGAAGTCAATGTTTCCCAAATTGCAATAATCATTACAATAAAGGGATCTGACATGAAGCACTGAGTCAGAGACTTAAAGGGGAGGAATAAAGGAAATGGGTATATTTGTGAACTGTAACTAAGAAAGAACTTTAGATGTGGCTGTTAGCACAAGGAACTGACATGAAACAAATAGATTAGAAATATTGTTTGTGACAGAATTCTACTGACCAAAAAAAAAATATGAACTTGGTTTAAAACATTGAAGGATTTGGGGGTAATTTTAACAACAATCATGAAGCTAAGACGCAGGGTGTAAAATTTGTGCAGCCTTCCCAAATGGCCTGTTCACCGACACCTACCTCAGATATCCCCAAGGAGGATGTTAGACAAGGAACAACCTCTCAGAGGGCAGAGCCCTACACCCCCCAGGAGGAATTTCTCCCAGAGTGGGCAATTAAGGTTTAATCAAGGAACTTCCCCTCCTCCAAGATAGATGTTCTTTACAATGTTCACCAAACAGGTTTCAGAATATTTTACACCAGTGTCTATTATGTGGAGCTCATTCTTCATCTTTTCCCGCGACAATATTATCATGCCACTGTTCGGTTTTGGGGAAGAGACCAGATAAAGAAAGAGTCTTTTCAGGTTATAAGATGCTGACCCAATGGAAAAGACAATGAACCCTTTGTAGGTTCTAGATATTGAGCTGGCAGCGGTGACTGGATGAACTTAGGGTTGTCTGCCTCATTGGAGAGGTCATTAGTATTTTCTATGCGTAGAAGTAAGAGTGAAACTGATACTTCATCTTGGAAGAATGGATTTTGGCAAAGAAAGTGCTATGTATTCACCAAATGTGTGTTTTTTGGCACACAGGAAGACTACATTTCTTTTCATACATCCTTTGATTAGTGTAAGGGCTTATGATTGAATCCTGGCCGTATGAATATGCATGTGAGTAGAAGTGATATATGCTGTTTCCATACCTGGCAAAAAACAAAAACAAAAACACCCTGCATGATCCTCCATTCTCTTTATTCTCTTTTGCAGAGACATTGAAAACCACTTCTTGAGAATGGCAGCCACATAATGGACAGAACCTGAGTCTGTGAATGACTTCATGGAGCAGAGTCCCACCTTTCAACTCATGGGACAATGAGATAAGTAAGCAGTGAACATATATTTTGCTAAACCATTAGATTTTAGAGTCAAATATTAGAGCAGTGTATTAGATTACTGGGACTGACATGAAAATTACCACAAACTCCATGGCTTAAAACAATAGAAATTTTTTCTGTCATAGATTTGGAGACCAGACATCTAAAATCAAGAGCTATGGAAGGGTCATGTTACCTCCAAAGACTTGCAAAGTTTCCTTCCTTGCCTTTTCCAGTTTCCATTCTTGGCATTTGTTGGCTTGTAGACACATTAGTCCAATCTATTCCTCCATATTCACACTGATTTCTCTGCTGTGTCTGTGTGCCTGGCTCAAATCTTCCTCTGCTTTTCCAGTGACATTTGTCATTGGATTTAGGGCCCACAATTCAACCTACTCAGAGCATTTAGCCTATTCAACCAATTATGCTTTCAAGCTATACTACCAATTTTTTTCTAAGAAAAGTGGCTCTCCTGAACAGAAGGCAATGTTTCCCAAATTGCAATAATCAAAATGATTTTAGGTGTTACACATTTGAATATTGATAATTATGTTTGTCATTTTTTTCTTTTTTTGTTTTCTGAAACAGAATCTCACTCTGTCACTTGGGTAGAGGGCAGTGGCATCATCATGGCTCACTGCAACCTCAATCTCCTGGGCTCAGGCGATCTTCCTGCCTCAGCCTCCCAAGTAGCTGGGATTACAGGCACACAACACATATTTTTGCCATTTTTAAGGTTCTTTCTTAATTATATAAAGTGTCTCATTTATATAAATGTATTTAAAAGACAGTATGTCAAATAATTGAAAGGAAAAATATCTATGTATTAGTAAGTAGTAGAGAAGCCTCCTGAAAGCAAGAGGTCTTTTGTGGTGTTCTTGAAATCATGTATCAGGAGGTTGACGGCGTTGAAGAAGATGAAAAGTGGCCTGTGACACTAGGAAGTAAATATTTTTGAATAATACTATTTCATAGGCAGCCTCCAAGTTTGGACAAATGACATCAAATAATGACCGTGAAAAGTTGCTAAGCTTCCAGCTACATGCTCATTTTGAAAAGACCAGTAGGTCACTGTTTTCCTTTCCTGTGTTCCCATATAGGAATGGCTTCTTTAGGTTCACTGAATATCAATAATCACAGAAACTAAAACACATAAAAAAGTATTTTATTTATCAGAAGAAGCAGAACTGAAGAAACACACTGGCCATGATGTTGGATCAAAAGCAAAGCTTTGTGCACCAAAAAACCCAATAACGTTATAATAACAGAACTCATGCCTCTTATACTGCTGCATCAAAATAAGAGAAAAAAAGAGAACAACATAAATTAGAAAGCTATTATTTGACAGAGGGTCCTTTGACTTATTTGTAATCAATTAAACAATAAATTGAAAGCTGTTTGAATAGGGACAGGACAACTGGTCCTATAAAAATCCTCACCAGAAGAAAATATGTCAAGGACCTCATTATAATCTCTGTTTTACTTAGCATTTTTACCTGCATATTCACTATAGATATCTCACCAGACATAAATCCTATGATAATTTATGTAAATTCATTTCAATTTTAAATTGAACATTGTTTGAACAAATATATGTTTTTGGCTTATTATAAAGATATGGAATTAAGGCATCAAATACAGGACTAAGTCTCATTATTATAAATAGATTATGGCCCAAATCTTCCTGAAGTCAACAGAAAGAAAAGAAAATTAGCACATTATTATATTAATGTTAATTCTGTTCTAATTTCCAAAGCTATTCATTTTATTTGTTAATTATGCTTTGATTAAGGGTTCTGGTCTAAGTTTATAATATTAATATTTCCTTTTTCAATGTACCCAACTCTACTTAAAAATATGCTAATCTGAGAATAAGATTATAAACTGAAAAATAATAATGGGTTTGCAATAATTGGTTTCTCCCCTATTTTGACCATTAAAAATAATACCCGTCTTCACATTGCTCTGGACGTTAACTGGTAGTCAGGTATATACTAAACAATAAGATAGCTAGTATCTTTGCATTTCCTTCTTTTTATTTTCCATTTGACCTTACTAAATATTCCATTTCCTTATAGTTGTATAAAAAGACAACCTGGTTAATAATAAGTTTGCCATTTAGTGACTTCTAGACAATAACTTTACATTTTCCCTCTTGCTAACTCTCATCAAAACTTAAAACCTTGTTATAATAAATATTTTGATTCAGTTGAGCTTGGGTGGGGCCAATAATTATACATTTCTAATAATCTCCTTGGGGATGCCAATGCTGCCGGTTCATGGGCCACACATTGAATAATAAGTTGTAGTCATATTAGGCAAATATTCAATTTTCATTTTATTAAATTCATTCCAGCTTCAGTGATTATAGAGCCATATAATATTAACTCAAAATGACAACAATATCCAAAAAGAAAAAAAAATCACCCAAAGGGACATGCACAGAGAAATAGGATAATGTTAGAGGTTTTAAAAGCCCCTTTTTATATACTTTAAACATTTTGCATACCCTAACTGTGCAACAAACTAGTTCAATAGTCAACACTTCCCAACTACACTAGCACTTCACAACTACGGTAACACTTTCTCAATCACAAGGTTTCCTTGCATCTTGCTCATTTATTGATTTGTCATATTTTGTGTCCACAAGTACTCTTGGCAGCTTAGCAAGAGCTCACCTCTCACTTCACAGCCAAATGCTGCTTAAGTAACAGCTCAGTTCGCCTGCACAAATGGAAAAGTGAGCAGTCTTAAGAGCACCTCTCTTGAAGTCTCACCAAAGGTCTCCAATTTTCTGAGATCATTGTTCAAACCTAACTTGTAGGAATGCTTGCCTGATTCCCTGCAGTGTATTAATTCATCTTTGCTGCAGTGTTATCTGTAAAGATCACCCATCCAAGAAATCACTTATCAAAAAAAAGGAACTCACTGGAAATCACAATCTAAAAATTCGCCTGAAGAAATTATGTTCTTTAGAAAACCTCAGAAGTTTATTCATTGTTACATGCCTGTCTGTGTACAGACAACACACATATAAAACAGGACTACAGATAGGGAGAGCTTAAGGAATACAGTGAGAACATTAAATAAACTATTAATGACAGAAGCATGTTGAACAGAAGCACTGAACAGCCCTGGCATTTCGGCCTTTGTACCTGATAATAGTATGCTTACTTGGAAGCAGCCTCGGATAATGGTTAAAGATGTGTGTATTGGAACCACAGGGTCTTAGTTTGAACCCCGGTTCTTTTACTCAATAGCCATGTGATCTAGGACACTTAACCATTCTAAGTCTCAGTTTCTTTACAATAGCTTCTGCTTTAAAACATTGTATTAACTTATTGCATAGCAAAAACCATGAAATCACATAGGCATAGAACAATAGGCATTATTTTCTCACTCATCACCCTGTGGGGTTGCAGGATGGCTGGGGGCATTCATCTGTGGCTGAAATCCAGGTCAGTTCCTTGCACCTCATTCTGGCACCTGGGTTGGAAGGACAGTGTCTACGGCATTCTGAAGCTTCCATGTGGTTGGATAGCAAAATGTGCTGCAAGTTCTACACAGCAATGATATCACTTCAGCCCGCATTTTCTTCACCAAACCAAGCCATGTATTGGGCCCAACATCAAGGAATTGTGAAAGGAAACACCTCTCCAAGAGGTGGTAAGGGAAAAGGCAATGACTAAACAATAATCTAATCTTCCCCAATTTTTTGTGAGGGATTGAAAATGCACTTCAAATGCTTAGACGGTGATATGTAATAAGTACTCAGTGAATTCTTAGAAAACAGAAATATTTAGAGCAACTCTGAGACAGAACCTGGTTGGCTGTTCACCAGCCATTTGCTTCCCTTTTGCTCTGAGGTGTACAGCTCAGCCACGTTTCCCGGTTTCTCTTGTGTTTAAGTGCATCTGTTTGTCTGAGTCCTGGATGGTGGAAAGCGGATAGACGTGATACACTGGACCTCAGCCTGGCTCACAAAAGTTCCCCTGGCAATTTCCCATGCTCTCTCTTACTCACGGGCAGGCTTGATGCAGTGGTCCCAGAGGAAGATCCAGAGGCTCTAACTCAGGGTGTCTGGCAGAATTTTTGTGATAATGAGCATTCTCCAATAAAATGGTCACTAGGCAAATGAGGCTACTGAACACTTGAAATATGGCTTCTGCAGCTGAGGAGTTGAATTTTTAATTTTAATTAATAGCTACATGTGGCTAATGACTACCATATTGAACTCTGCAGTTCTAGGGAAGGGCGAAGGCACTACATGGAAGGATCCTGCAAGATTGCATGCCAACCATCTGATTGAACTGTGACATGAGCTAGGAACGAAATTTTACTTTGTTAAATTACTGAAATTTGGAGGTTGTTTTGTGGACATTAGACTACTATGACTAATAGGGACTATACATGATAGAATTAAGCATTCAGGCTTAATATGAGACAGAGAAAGGTTTGAATCCTGGCTCCACACTTACTAACTGCATAACACTGGGCAAGTTACTTAACCTTTTCCTTTATCTATTAAGTGGGAATACTACCAGAACCTACCTAATACGGTTGTATGAGGATTAAACAATATGTCATATTATGTTTTTAAAATGACAGTTGAAACACAGTAAGAGTCTAAAAAATGACAGTTATAATTGTTGCTGTTGTTAACCAGTTAAATAGCTGAAACTATAAAATTCAGAAGGATCACCCCAAAATTCGTCTTTACCTTAATGAAATATTTATGATAGATTTTTTTTTTATATGAAAGCATAGATTGAGGCAAGCCATGCCATTAGTCAAGCAGATTTAGACAGAATGGATTATAGCAGTATAAAACCACATTTCAATATCATGTCTGGGACTTTAATAAACTGCATAAAAACAAAGAAATAAAAGGAATTCAAGCTATGTTATAAAAATGATTAAGAGGTGGGAGTGCATTAAACAGACATACTAATTAATAATAATAAAATTTCGAACATAGTTGAAAAACAACTCAAAAGGAAATAATGTAGCTTGAAAATTTTAAAGAAGTGTGTTTGATTCAAGAATAGTTGTCTATTGACCCCACCAACCCACCTGGACTATGATTTGTTTGGAACCTTCAAATTAGAGAAAATACAAGTGTGTGTAGATGTCCATGCAGTTGCTAATATAAAAAAAGAGTGGATGTGTAGGTGCAGTGGGTAGTTTATGACAGGACTCTTACTCTAAATAAACAGAAAATTATTGTGGAAGTGTGAAATTTTCATAATAATTTAACAAAGTACCAAAGTGCAGTCTCATATGCTCTTTAAAGCAACATTTATCATCAATTTAGAAATGCCTTATTTCATCTAATTAAAATAGAGCTCAACACATCTTGTGATAGAAATTTATCCCAGGAAACAATATAATCTAAAATCATATTTATTAGGTTTAAAACAAGTGACTTATTTTTAGGAAAGGATAGATCAATTCATTCCAAGTGACAACTTTCTTCAATTTCAAACTACATTGTTACATCCTGAAAAATTATCAGGAATATCTGTCTCATGGTGATGTATAATTTGAATAGGGCCATTCACATTTTGCTTGATTGGAATATACATCATGAAAAAATAGTTTTCAAATGTTGATTTAAAGTCCTCATTTGCCAATTTTTGAAATAGAACTCACCTAAACATCACAGAAACAGAAGAAATTAATGCTTTTACTAAGAGCATCTTAGCTTTGGAGTGTTTTTGTTTATTGATTTGTTTTGCTTTATTAAGCCCGTTTCTCAACTTAAAAACAGCTGGAGATAATCATCTCTCTTAGACCATCTCATCTAGTCCCAAAGCTTTTAACACAATCGATCAGCATGCCAATGACTTCCAAATTTATAACTCCATTCTTGACTATATCAGTCAGCTTTCTTGGGATAACAAATAACTGTAATATCTCAGTGGATTTCCACAGCATTTACTTGCCGTGCACACTACTCCAGTGCTACAGCTCCAATGGACTTGACTGGAACAGTGCAGTGTCATGTGTCTCCTGATCTCAGATACCAGGCTTGAGGGTCAGAGAACCCCTAGAACATGTCACTTTCATGGTGGAGGGCAGGAAAAAAGGGACCAAAATGAAACATGCAAGTGCATTTACAGCTGTTGCTCAGAAATAGCAGATTTTAAGTTTGCTCATATCCTATTATCCGAAGCCATTCCTGTGGGATGAGATGTAGGGTCTGCATATGGGGAAGGATGACAAGGATGGGGGAAAATATTTGCAAACAAATAACACATTTAGAGCAGTCCTTTCTCTCTGAACTCAAGGTTCATATGTACACTGGAGCTACCTGAAAATTCCAGTTGGACATTTAATAAACATTTTACCCTTACCATGTCCAAAATTGAACCTTTGACCTGCAGTGTCCTCCCTAAGCTGCAATCCACTAATCTATCTTTCCTGTCTCAATAAATGGCATTATTATCCAGTCTATATTACTGACCACTATTCCTTAACATCATATCCTATCACTGATGTAGTCTTTACAGATGCAAACCTGGGAACTAGATTGTTTATTAACTGGGGAAAGGTACAAGAGGTGTTTTTATATATTTTTAAATGTTTGCATTATGAAAACTTTTGACTATATAAAAAGTAGAGGTAATATGCCTGGAACAGTGTTCTTTGCATAGCATGTGGTTTGGTAGTTGTTGAGTGAATATATTTGGTTGTATGGGCTGGTAAACTTTCTATTACGTGGACCAAATTTCTCCCTGTTTTTATTTAAGGAATTCAATCAGCTTCATTAAGTGAGATGGTTTTGAAGTCTTAATCATATATTTCTGTCCAAGATTTAGAGTTACAGAAGACAAGCACAGAAATAGAGAAGTTGGTCTTGACATTTGAAGATTAAATGCGTTGATACACCTGTGTTTTATTTAAGTGAAGAATGAGGTGTGAGAGCTGGATAGGGAACGCACAGGGCATTGAAGAGCAGTGAAAGGAAGATCCACAATTCTTCTTGTGGCATGATTTAAGACACCTTAAAAGTAAAAATGAAAGATGAAAGGTTTCAATTATTATTTTTGCTTTTGAGGCTTCTGGACATAAACTCAGTTCTAATACATCCAAGAAATTTGTGTGGATGTTTTTTGGAGAATTACTGTATTTCTCAACATAAAACCATTGAGAATCATCATCTCTATCAATTCTTTGACCACACTGAAGCAGAATGGACAAGCAATTAAATAAACTATACGAGCAATAAACAGGGGGTAGCATAAAAAGGGGCTTATGAGTAAAAGTTACATCACCAAGACTGCAACTGTGGGTGCTATTACTGGGGGTGATGAGTAAACCTTTTTTAATTTCCCATTATTTCTATCCAAATAATGCATAAAGTGCCAGTGTACCATTTTTGCAATTACAGCCACGTTCACCACCTTCCAGCCAGATTACCACTCATAAGCTTCGTGTCATGAGAAATTCAGGAGCTGCCAATGGGTAAAGGTATATTATAACTTAAAAAAAATAATTACCTAGAGAGATTTTAATTAGGAAGGATGTTTCTTTCTACCATTTCAAGGGGTTAAAAGGGTAGGAAGGAAATAAACTACTCTTCTTTACATTAAAACATGAAACTAGAAATGAGCTTTTCTACTTATTATCTCACACAAAATTACAGTAGCAAAATCTGGAAGAGAGTTTTAATTATATTAATAGAGATGGAGTCTACATATTAGCAGTACAACTTAATTAAGCATTCTAATAAAAGCTGTGATGGGCCACATAGATTGTAATTTTTTAGGGCTTCAAGAATCAGGACCTCCCTTGTAGATTAACTTAGCATATGTCAAAGGAAAACAAGGAGAAAACTTATTAGGCTGATGTCATTTACCAGTTTCCCTATCTTTCTCTGTTTGGTGTTTTATATATTAAGACATAACAGTGAGTTACTATGGTGAATTCCATGTTAAGAAAAAAACCCAGGCCGGGCGCTGGTGGCTCACGCGTGTAGTCCTAGCAGTCTGGGAGGCCAAGGCGGGAGGATCACTCAGGGTCAGGAGTTCGAGACCAGCCTGAGCAACAGTGAGACCCTGTCTCTACTAAAAATAGAAAGAAATTAATTGGCCAACTAAAAATATATAGAAAAAATTAGCCGAGCCTGGTGGCACATGCCTGTAGTCCCAACTACTCAGGAGGCTGAGGCAGGAGGATTACTTGAGCCCAGGAGTTTGAGGTTGCTGTGAGCTAGGCTGATGCCACCGCACTCTAGCCCAGGCAACAGAGTGAGACTCTGTCTCAAAAAAAAAAAAAAAAGAAAAAGAAAAAGAAAAATACCCAATTATCATGATAGGAAGACTAATGCAGCACGTACAATAATTTCAAACTCAACTATGCAAAATTATAATTTTTATTTTATATAACTCAACCTAGTTTCAGTCTTAACTCCATTCTACCCAGGAGATCAAAAACATCATTTTGCCAATTCAAGGTAGTCTAAAGTACCCTTGCCCCTTTTCCCTAGTGTTGTATATAAATACCAAGGTCGTTAAGGTGAAAGGTGACACGGGAAAGTGTGGCATCTTGTCCTCCATCGATGTCTGCTTACAGTGATATCCGCAGATGTATACCCCAGTCTAGATTCTGGAATTAATACCTTCATGATGGCATCATTTGAGGTGTCCAGTTCTCATGTGGTTTTTTATCATATGGTCCCTGCCACACGTGCTGTTGCAAGTCCCCTTCAATTTTTTTTGACTCACAAAGCTTTGCCAATATCTTCCAGAAAAACCATCTGTCTATGCTGTAAGTATTGTTGGTACATAGAGAACTGATTTAGCCATTTCATTTTTATTCTACTCTGCCAAGAAGACACATAGAATCTTGGCAGCACAGATTTTATCTAATGGCAGATTCCTAAAATTGTCAGGGGATGGACCCATCAGTTTAGAATTAACTCAAGTGAGAGAGAAGGGGATAAGAAACCCCTTCTTGAATCTTGATTACTAAACTCCTTCATATCTAAGGGCCTTTCTCTTGCCTGGGGAGGGTTCAGAGAAGGAAGTCCTTACGTGTGATGATGTATTTTCTTTTTCTCAAATCCTACTGTCTAATACCTGAGATAGAACCTTTTAAAATACAAAAGGTAAGAATGTGAGGTCTGTGTTTTGTTCTGTTGTGTTCCTGAGACCGTCCTCTCCTAAAGCAGTAAGTGCCACTTGTATAGCTGCCTGGAGTAAGGAAGAAAACTACCTAAGCATACAAGAAGAATTAGTATTTGATACTTTAATTTTTTCAGTATTAATCATCAATAATAGGTTAGTTTCTTAACTTAATCATTTAACCAACGACAGCATAGCATTAGCTTATATGCAATATATTGGTCTATAAAACTTCTTATAAAGACATAATTTGAGTTTGCTTCATGTTGGATTTTTCTTTTGTTTATATGTGAAAATAACATCTACTAAATAAAAGTCTATCTGTCACATCTAAAATCTGTGCTATAATAGTATGATAGCAAATGTAGGCTAATCAGAATTCACTCTTAAATACTACTGAAGTATTTAATTTATGGAATGGAAAAGGTTTGAGAACTTAAAGAAAGAACCTATTTTTCTAAGATATCAGTAATATTTATTCATGAATAACCGTTTGTTCAGATATTTTACGTGAAACTGAGAATTATTCAGAATATTGTAGCTGAGGCAATTATCAAAGCTGTTTCATACCAATTACAATTTTATAGGCAAGCTAGCACAAGCCATTATGCTTCTTGCCATACAGAATTCAAAAATTAAAGACAAAATCATTTTGTGAATTTATAATGAAGGTAATCTAGTACATGGTAATGAGTATTTAGAATTTTGTTGATTTATAATTTTCAAAGTGGCTTTTGGACCTAAGCTCATTCAACTCTCACTGGTAACTTTGTGAGGTATACAAAATGATGTATTTCCATTTAAATCATTAGCAATTAGACTCAGAAGAGGTAAAATATTTACTTGAGGACATAAGTCACATTTATACAAAAGCAGAGCTAGAACTATATTATCTGAATAGTAACACAGTGGTTTTTCCTACTTATTATCCCCCTCAAAATTACAGTAGCAAAATCTGGATGAAAGTTTTAACTTAGAGATGGATTTTACATATTAGTAGCACGACTTAAGCATTCTAATAAAAGCTATGATGGGCCTCATAGATTGTAATTTTCTAGGATTTCAGTAGATTGCTTTATTTTCTGAGCAATGTGTTATTCTAGAATATTTTTAAAGAGATATAGTCTGTTCTTAATTCTTCCACAGTTTTATTTACTAAATGCTTACTACATTACTAAAATGCTTACTAATCTATTTTTTGATATTTTGCAAAAGTAAACATACACCTAGCTCTTTCCTGAAGTATTGTAAATTGCAAGTTAGTCAAATCATGATTAATGAAGACTTATTGGGTATCAACTTCCCTGTTTTTAATAAATGATGTTTAGTCTCTTTAACTGGATTACATACTTCAACAATGAAGACTGAAACCTATGATAAATAAAATGCTGACGTGATAGAGATTCGAGTGACTGTTTTGTCCTCACAGATCTTCAAAGATTTGAACAAATACAGAATTCATTATAGCAGTTCTTCAAATAAAACTAAAGGGAAAAAAAAAAAAGATCAGTTCAATTTCTATGAGCAAGATATTGGAATTACTTGAAACAGTCTTGTGGTAGCTATTCTCTGGGGAGAATAGTTGTTAACTCAATAGAATCAAGTCCTGAGATGGAGGAGGAGAAAAACAAACCAATCAAGGCTAATGGTTCCTGATGAACCCAGATTAAACACAGAGATTGGTCTGGTTTAAATATACTCAAGGGAACAGTCCTTCAGATAAGAGTATCAATTTTCACTCTGGGTCAATAGGATGAAGAGTGTGCGGTTAAAAATCAGATATTGCAAATGTATACAGCTTGAGTCAGGATGCCTGTTGGGAAAGGAAAAAAAAAGCTCTTAGCAATCAGAAGAAACTCTGAGAGTACATGAAGAATTATAATGAATATAGCCAAATAAAAATTATTAAAAGAATTTTCATAAGAAGAATTTTAAAAGGTAGATAGTTAAAAAATAAATATGCAAAACTCAGTAGCTTGTTTATTTATCTATATCTTAGAAAATGGAAAAAAATCGTAAGAATGAAAAACATAAAAATACTTACACATAAATTTTATCCAGAATATCTAGTATTAAAGTGAAGAAAACTGCAAAAGTATTGAATAATAGAAACACTTGACTAAAGTAAGACATATCACGTATATAGATGGTAAGTTTAAGTATTATAAAGATTTAGATTTTTCTCCAAATTAATTTCTAGGTTTAAAGCAAATCTAATCAAAACCCTAATTTTGTTGCTCTTATAAAATGAGACTAAAATTGAATTTATCAAAGGACATATTCAGAAAATGCAAATAAATTAAATTGTAAGATTTTTCTATAAGGATGTTCTATGCAGCATTGTTTAAAATAGTGAAAACGTAATTACTTAAATATTTAAATTATTACCCTGCATCTGATGATTATGATTTTGTAGACATTAAGATTGTTTTGTAATAAATATGTTGTTAGGTAAGTTACAACATGGTATGTATGTTATTATAATAATTTTTGTTTTGAAAATACTCTGAACATATGGTATAGTTATATATATTTGTCTATAGGAAAAACAATGGTCCAAACCCTTACTGCTCTTATCCAGGGCCAGATAAATCTCTCAGGGTGGGAATGGAGAGAACCATTCTCTATTTTGTGAACACTCTTTGAGCGACCTCCACCTTTCATAAGTGGCATCTCCCATGCATTTCTGTGTTCATGTTTCCTTCCTCAATCTGATTCATTATCATTTCTTTAAGAACAAAATTACAGTTTTGTCACTGCTTACAACATGTTTATAATATATGCATGCATTTATTTATGTTATAATATCTGTCATTGCTAAAGTTTTGAGATTGGAAAGGAAAACCACTGAACATGTTTATTCTGTAATCTTGAAACAAAGCTGGAGAAAATATGGGAAATATATTTTGCCAACAGCAGTGAAGAGTGGCTTACTTCTGCATTTGTAGTGTTCATGATTGTGCGGTGGAATTATGAATGGTTTTTGTTTTCTTTTTTCAACTAATCCATGATATCCAAATTTTTTACTCTTGGCATGCATTGTTTTTGTAATCATAATAGACACAATATTTTTCACTGTTTTTAATACCCCTAAAAATAGCTTCTAAAATGAACAAAAATTAAACATTTTTAAAAATTTTATTTTTATTGTTTTAGATCACTTATGGAAATAAAATGGACATTTTCTAGTAAGAAATACATTCACATCTGTGCCACCACTGATATATAACGGTATATTGTACTAATTGAACACAGTATTAGAAGGTAATGCCTTTGAGAACAAACACTGTGCCAAATGCATTTTTTAAATTTTTTTACATGTTCGCTGGTACTTGGTACCAAATGCATTTTGATATCTTCAGTGAAGCTAGCACAGGGCCTTGTACGGAGCATCCAATTAAATGTAGTTGAATTAAACTGAAGTATTTAAGACTGACTTACTATCCACCTCAATTCCATTTTATCAAATGCTTTATACATTCTAGTTTGATATATTTAAAGGACGTGTTTTCAACCCTTTAAAAATAATTTAAAGATTTCTGAAAAAAGTTTTATATCATTACGTCAAAGAAACAGGGGGTATATTGTACATTCGTTAATTATACATTCTCTGGTTTATTATCTTAAAAAACAATAAGTAGCATCTACTAATACAATACTCTGTGAGGATATACCTATGCTCCAATGTATTGTCACACGCCTGAGATCTGACTAATATCATTATTTGGCTTTCTTGCTTTTAGAAAAATTTTTATCATTATTTCAGAAAAAAAAAGAATGACCCTGATCTTATAAGACATAGCTTCAAGTAGAACTGAAGAGAATATAGTGCCATACATAGTCTTTGTAGGTGTTGGAAAGTTGCTCATTTTTTTCTCAGTCCCCAAAAGGGGTTAAAATAAATGTGACAAAGGAGTTATTGATCTCAGATTAGAGAGTCATGCCTTCCCAAAGGACACTCAAAGCAGACCATTAAGAAAAATGGGTTACTGGGACAAAAATTATCATAAAATGATATGCACTTACATAGGATTCCAGGGGACTTCTGTGTTTTATTAGGATTCTGAAAATACTCAATATGAATGAGTTAGAACCTGGTAACCTATCCCTCTATTCGTTTTGTTGACCTGGGTTTAATATAAAAAGAAAAAAGTTTCTATCTACTGAAAATATATACATCCTACATAGCAACAAAGTGTGAGGAAAAAAATCTAATGTGACTGGACTTCTGATTGATTTCCTAAAGTCCCATCGCTTTCGATTTCTCAGTGATGACATACTTCCCTGCAGTCAATATACATCTCTTAATTTGTTTGCAGGAAAATTGGCCTCTTTTGCCTTCACAAATCACACTTTGTAATCAATGGCTATGTTCTAAATAGAATTCAAAACTGTCTTTAGAAATTGACGGCAGATTCAATAAATTATTTTTAGCCTGCTCTCCCTCTAGGAATTTATCATTACCATAGCATAGCAGGGAATTATTTTTTTCTTCCTTAGATCTGCAAACCAACACACATTCTACTACTTCTTCTAGGCCAGAATTTACAGAGCAATCACATGCTATTAATATATTTTGTTCAATAAAATCTATTACAAAATCACTTCTTGGAAATATATCATATTTGCAGGATTCTTGTGATCTTTTAAAGAATAGAAATTGATATTGAGTCATTTGGCCCAGTAAATAAATCTTCAATATCCACACATGGAACAGAGTCTTAATTTTTAGGAAACTAAGAGACTTCCAATACTATTAAATGATCCAGGCTGAGTAAGATACTTAGGCTTAGGATTTGAAGTCAAAATTAGAGTAGAGCAATATGTAATAATTACTGCTTAGAGTAAGCTCCTTCACTTATTTTTCAGTGCTTGCTGTTCCACAAAATAGTTTACCTTTCCCTGAGAATGGTTAGTGCAACACACTATCGTTTTATTTAAAGTACAATGTATCTGTGCCATTTCAGTTACCACTGCTGGGATAAACCTCACTAGTATGTGGCCTACATAAGCCCACTTGAGTGTAGATCTCTGAATTTGAACACTGACTCTTAAGAAGTCATCATCCTTGATTGGTCTCTCCTACAAAAATCATTCCTTATAAGCAATAACAAATGCCACAACCTTAAAATCCTAAAATAACAGTGGAAGCATAGTCTACATAAATGTTCACCCATAACACCATCAAATAGTTAATTCATTTGGACAAAAGACACAAGTGAAGGAACAACCAGAGCCAAAACCAGAGTAAAGACACTACCAGAACAATTGTAAAAAGTTATGGTTCAAACTCAATAGAGTCATTTAAGGTGTGTCATAGAGTTCACTAAGACTGAGGCCTACAGAGCTGATGCTGATCACCTACTTCTATGGTTCATTCATTCACTGGTTTATCCAATGCTACATATGCACCACTGCTGCCCCAGGCACTGTAAGAGGTGGGATACAGCAATGAACAGCATGGACAAAGTTCCTCCTCTCATGCTCCTATGGAGCTTCCACTATGGATGCAGCACTGTATGTAAAAGATGAAGGAGGAGGAGGAGGAGAAGGAGAAGAAAAAAAATGTATGTATATAAATATATAAACAACTTAAAGTAGCAATAACTACTATGAATAAAAAGCAAAGTATCAAATTCTCAAACAACCATGTTGCATTGCATCACTTGGAAATATACTTTAAAACAACTTCAGTATAGTATTTTCAGAATTATAAAACAAGCAAACAACTTTCCCAGAGATAATCTATTTACATACTTATATAAGTAACTTTTTTTAACTTGTTATTACCAGGATTAGTGTGATCCAACATTTTTTTTTTTTTTTTTTAATTCTAGGATGTACATCGTAGCTTTCAGCTTTCGTTAGCCACAGGCTACATTTAAGTTTAGGATTATAGTATTACCTTAAGAAGAGCATTAGAATAAAACTCAGCAAATGAGGATTCTAGAGATTCAAAAGATCATGAGATCATGAGCAAATCTTTAATCCCTTTGCGTTGGTTTCCTCTAACTAGCAAATGTGGATAAGCTTTTTCAAATAAATATAAAGGAGTGTTTGAGAACTTTTACCCAATTCAGCTCATAATGTATCAAGTATAGTGAAAAGTATGGGGTGCATTGAAGAAGACAAGTGCTAAATAATTTATCACACATGTTAAAAAAAATGAAGCCTTACTCTGTTCTAGAAGAAGGATAAGCCACTATAAAACTTAAGAACAGACTCAAAAGGGAGCATATGTTAGTGCATATGCTAAGTGGTGTGTTTGATCTCTGAGGTTCCCAGTAAGAAATGAGTATTTGTATAACAATAGTAGTAGATAGAAGTCATATTATTACTGTAGCTTTATATTAGAAAATTTACCCAAATAAATACCCCAAACCCCAAATAAATAATATACGTGAAATAAATGAAATCTTGAAAGTTAACATCATCTCCCCTCTAAATTTATGAGTGAAATGTGATCCAACCAATTAAAAATTTAGGGCATGGCTAAATCTTACAGGTGTTTTCAGAATGTGTTACTAGCCTTCTCCTTGTTTCCTCATTTGTTTCTCATCTTTTACTTTCTTCACTGTCTCTTTTCGATACAAACAACCACACTAGTTACTGGACAGCACGCTCAAGATAGAGTGGCCCCTGAAATTATTCATCATTG
The DNA here is from genome assembly GCA_963574885.1 of Lepilemur ruficaudatus. NCBI lineage: Eukaryota > Metazoa > Chordata > Mammalia > Primates > Lepilemuridae > Lepilemur > Lepilemur ruficaudatus. The sequence continues at coordinate 34,881 of CAUYRT010001534.1, forward strand.
TACCAAAGTCATTGAGAACAGAGTGAATAGCTGTAAGAAGTTTTCTCTCTAGAAGCCATATAGTTGTAAGAGAAAAGATAAAATGTCAAATTCTCTATGAACTTCGTTTTAAAAAATAAATTTTCATAAATCATACAAGGTTGACTATTACACTAAAAATGCTCCTTAATTTGACTTAAATATCAAGTTTTAGTGATGAATCTTTATATATATATTGCAGTTTTAGAACAAAGAGGTAAGATTTCCAGGGCTCACAATAGCTACATCAATTTTCCATTAAAAGCTTCAGAATTTAGCTGATCTCATTTAGTAATAACCTAATTAGTGTAGGTAAGGAAATAATAACATTCATTAATCTATTATCTTTTTTATATAAATTGTATAATGAAATTCATTTACAGCCATAAGAATACAGGTTATAAATGACTTTGATAATGTGTTAACACACTGAGAAACCCAATTTAACCTGTAAGTACATATTTTTTATGGAAATTGCCCAAAATCCATTCATCAAATTGTTCCATCTACATTCATTTCCTACCAGTAGGAAAAAGGGGGGTAGGAAGGGTAGAGGAAAAAGAAAAAAGAGACAGAGAGGAGAGAGGTAGGAAAGAAGAAATTTCTGCTGTTACAGTCCTGCACCATACTTTAAAGTTTCAAGTACCTCACACAAAATGGGAAGCATTTAGTATGTTGTCATATTAAATATAACCAATAATGGCTCTTGTCCCCAGTTTTAGTTAAGTGCTAAGAAATATAATTCATGATCTTACCTTTTGTTTTTCTGCTAAGAGCTCCAAAGAGCCATTTCAAAATGATTGTTCTCTTTAAAGCTTGGCTCAGTTCCTCTTATCTGTTTTATTTGCATTTATGTTTTGGGATAACAATTTCATGATACAAAATTCTCAGTGTGCACTGAATGGTCTTTTGAATTCTCCCCAATAACAACTCACCTATGTCCAAAAAATAAAAAGGGCCACTTCATCAGTGCATAAGGCACAATTCTTTTATCTTCACAAAACTAACTTTTTTTGTAGTGAAGGACTGCTGTTCCAATATAGGCTAAAATAACTCTTACTGCATATTTCCTTAAATATTTTATCTTCTGTAGGAGTAGAGAGCAGAAAAGAAGGGAAAATATAAGCACTGTGAAATTCTAAGTGGAAGACGGGTGGTTTTTGTTGTTGTTACTTTGTGTTGTTTGGCTTGTTTGACATTTAACAAGTCCAGGAAAATGGAAAGTCTCTCCTCCAAGAGAGCATCCTAGACAAGCAGCCATGGCGAACCTTTGCCCCTGCAAGGACAACAATTGCCAAGTGTTTATGTCTAAGCCAAAGGGGCTTATGCCAACATTCAAATTGTTTGAAATATGCATTATTCTAATATTCATTTAAAATATTCATTTTACTTCTTTAGATATCCACTTGTTTTCATTTATTTTAAAAACAAATCCCAAACAAACCTTCTAATAATATGGAAGCTCGAGGATGCCATAACTCTCCTGTGGTTTGGACAATCCCTGGCATCCTACTATCTGCTCTCAGAGGGATCTGCAAACAAATCTGAGACACAGAAACATTGGTGATATTTTGGTTGAGATATACTAACTTAACAGAAAAATTATTAAATGCGTGGTATAATGAACCTTAAGAGTTTATGCAGTAGAACCGCAGTTTTAAGTAAGATTATGTTTGGTATAAACATAGCAATCTTATCTTCCTGATTGAAAATCTCCAGAAGGGGATATGACATACCTTACTATGTTAAGAATTATAGTAGTCAAGAAATTATTCAAATCCAAAACTCCTTTTTCTTAGTTACAAGTCATCTATTCCTATCCACCCTAGATTTCAGTGAAGGACAGCTATTAACTATGACTACAGCATCATTATCTATTTTAATATTAAACACTAAAGGAAGGTACATTTTGTTAAGAAAAATTTGATTTTTACTTGGAACTGTGCAAGACCTGTGAAATGATAATAGCTATAAAAATAGCAATAGACTTGAAACATCTTCAGTATCTCTGCAAGCTCAGGGGGACAGAGAAACCAAGGCATTGTCCAAACCAAGGTCATGTGAAATTAAGAAAATAAAAAAGAGTCAATAGGAAGCCAATCCAGGACTTTCAGTCTTCTGTTCTTACTGCATGAATAGCCTCACTATCATTAAAGTTCTTTTCCATTCAGGTTAGACAGAGCCCTGTGGGATTCATTCCCCCTTGTGTGAGTTGCTTGGCTGAGCCATACATTTCTATTGGCCCTATTGATTAGGCATCTGCTTCCTCTGTGAGGATAGCTTGCTCTTGTGGAACCGTGTTTAGCAGCTGTTACAGTTCAGATGAGTGTTGACAGGATGAAAATTAAATTAACACCCAATAACATTTTAACACCTGGTCCAACAACTGCAATATCATTGAATTTCACCTTTTCAAAATTGCTTCGGGAGTTAATTCATCCTTACTTTGACTTTGACCTGAGGAGACATTCCTATAATTTCGCCGCAAAAGGCTCTCTCCTGACTGTTCATTTATAATTTCCATGAACCTCCCTCTGATCCATGTTCAGTGTCTGCATGGGCAGTCTTTGGAAAATATTCAGTAGAAATATCCTATTGGAAAATGTGCCATCCTCTTGATTACGGCGAAAGAGTGAGCACAGACAAAAACGTTAACTGAAGAGGAAGCGCGTTTCACTGCAGCACAAGCCAGACTTAAGGGCAAATAACCATCTTACCAGGGAAAATAAAGTTGGAAAGAATGCAGGTTTCACACACTTGTGATTTCTAAGTCAGGATTGGCTTGTGAGTAATGCTGGAAGGAGGATGTAAGGCATTGTCTGGAAGCCAGTACATTCTGAAGTCGTGGTGCCAGGCTGAAAACTTGAACTCTCATGCTCCCTAAGCATGCGACATTGTGTATGATACTTCAGTCCCTAAGCCTCAGTTACCTCATAAAATTCAACACAGTAATAGTATCTATTTCACAGAATTGTTTCAATTGATTATACAATCCATGGAAAGCCTGACACATAGTAAGTCTTAAGTCTTAGCCACCACTATTATTTCACAGATTCCCTGAGCTGACAGGGAGCTTGGAGATCGTTTAATCCAGTCCTCTCATTTTACTGTTAAGTAATCACAAGAAGGTTCAGTGATTTCTCAGGGATGTATATCTACGTAGTCAGTGCTGAAAAACAAACCCAGGTTTCCTCATCAGAACCTTCGTTTTCTTTTTATAAGACTACCAACTTCCGAATAGACTATTTAGAAAAGATTCCGTATCCATGCTGTGTAATTCATTTGCTTAAACTCCTGTATTTCTTTTCCTCCTCTGGGAGAAGGAAATGGTATTATTTGCTATTTGCCAGAGCTATTAAGAGGCATAGATAATAAAACTATCATGCTATCATTTGCTGTTAAGAATTCCTATCAGATGCTAGATGTTCTGTCAAAGATAAATATAACACAGTACCCAACCTACAACAAAGGGAAAAATGTTATCACACTACTACATAAAAAAATACAGTCCACTAATAATTATTAGCAAATGATCATTCATTTTATGGATTTATCATTCAATTTATCATTCATTTTCTTTTCTCGTTTTTATTGCCTTAATTTTATTGCTAATTATATTTGTATGTAAAGGGCATCTAGCACAAGGGAGAATTGCATATTTTAATTTGTTACTGTTGTACTTATTAACAATTTTTGGCAAATGTTTTGTATTTCTAGAGATTGATATTGTAAATTGTAATGCAATTTTAGGATTTACTATAAATTGTATTTGTGTGTCTATTTTTCCCACCTGCTTTTTCCCCCACCAAAGCAATGCAGACTCAAGAGTTTTTCTTCTTATTGTCTTATAATGGATTATTTACCGTCCACTTTTTTTTTCTTTTTATCCCAGATATATGGTAGTGATAACACAGGCACAATTTGCAAGATACAATTCGGGAGTGATAATTATTTTGCAAGTGATACTTTTTAAAAATCATTCTATTTTAATTCTTTTAAGTAAAACATCCCAATCCTATATTGTTAAATTTGCAAAATTCAATGTAAGCATTAGTTTCTCAGAAAAAGGTATTTTGTAAAATAGGTATAATTTCATGGGAAAAAAATGACAGATGGGAGGAGGGTGTGAGGATTCTAAGTATTCTAACCTGCTAGTAGGAGAAAGGCAGTCTTCCAGAAGTACAAATCAAATGGTGGGAAGTATTGAATGTTTTAAAAATGTTATATAATTGCTTAATTTCCTCCCTCTCCTAAATGGTTCCCTGTATGCCCTCAGGCAAATATAGCCTTCATTACCCTAACTCTAGAAGGGATTTAATCACCCTGGGGAGAATATGCATATAATTTGAAATATATAAGCATTAAAGGTATAATAATATGCTCAGCAACATATATCACTGATTCCTACTATATTTCCTAGATAAAGGTATGTATATCCTGAGAGAGGTTTGTTTTTCCACTAAAAATAATAAGACTGATAAAAGTAAAAAAAAAAATATTTCTAGCCACCTGAGTATGTATCTACTACAGGAAGAATGGTTATAAGACTCTCAAATTCTCGTAGATACCATAGTGATTTTTATCAACCATTTTCATAACTAATTGCTTAGCATATAAAAGTACTCCTACTAAAACTAATATATTCACACCATGGTCAGGATTAATATTGTAGTGTTGTATGAAAAATGAGAAAAGAGAATCTTCACAAAACTTTGAATGCTACTAGAATATGTTTGAGCATTCTTAAGAGGCCTTGGCAGCAAGTCACACTTCGCTTTTGAATATTTTAATTATTCTGCACTACAATAAGATGTGGTCATCTGGAAAAAAATATTGTTTTCTTAGGAGAAGGAGAAGCAAGAAAAGAGTGGTATTGGAATCAGTAAACTTTCCCATCTATTTCATTGTCACTATATGGAATTATTAAGTAATATTTCATAAAATCATAGAAAAGATCTTATTATTTCATTCTGCCATATCCATGCCTCCTGGAAGAAGACAGAAAATCAGAAAAAGGGGAAAAACAGTTACAGAGTCTTGGATCAAAAAAGGAAAAAGAAATTTATCAGCCTTTGATACTATTTAGAAATATTCCAGACATGGAAAGTTTACACTACTTTAAATGATCATCACATTCATAATATGTTTGTACAATTGTGTAGAGCATGATAATTTTGGCAACCAGAGCAGGTAGAGATCCCCCAAGCCATTCCATCAAAGACATAATAATAATAATAATAATAAATTAATTCATTAAAACTTTGTAGAATCACAAAGCTAAAATTTATGCTAAGGATCATCTGATAGTAGCACTTCATTTTACCAATAAGATGGCCATGACTGTAAAAAGTGGCAACAAGTCATGCCCATGGCCATGTAGATAGTCAGAGAAGATCAAGATTTAAATGGAGGGATATTACACTGCAGGCCAACACCAGGCTAATGGTTCAGCTTGCTTTATTACTTGCTATCAACACTTAAATGCCACAGAAACTAACAGGAATCTAAAAATTCTAGAATGTTTACTTTATTTGCCAAAGAGAATCCAGGCTCTAAACCTCTAGGGCATATGTCAGATGTGGGACAAGAGAGGTCATTTGTTTTGATATCTGCCAGCTTGCTCTTACAGGGCTCTCACCTGCTACAGAAGACTGCTAATAACTATATCCAAAACAAGAAAATTTTGAAAGTGAAAGTTAAAATTTATGGATTTGGCACAAATATATATTAGCAGGAAAATTACGTACATTTATATTCGGTAGGACAATTAAACAAGATATTATTTCTTGCAGATATAAATAGCTAATGTATTAACTGTTCTGACATAAGCTATGGCCACTGTTGGAGCTTCTAAATCTGTGCTTTGGGTATTCTATAAGAAGGATAGGATTTGTAAACTCTGTTTAGATATTGTTTTGCTCCCATCTCAATAGACTTTTTAGGTATTTCCCAGATTTTACTTTTAATATAAGACACCATTAAAAAAAAGAAACAAACCAAAAACAAATAAGTTTCCCATGGTAACTGGAATTCAATTCACTCTACCACAGATCACCGAGAAAGCAAAAAGGGTTCCATTTTCATGAGTGCTTACGCTAAGAATACCAAGAACATAATGTCATGACCTGAGAACTCTGAGGTGAGAATATTCTTCAAAGCAGTCATGACCGGTATACCTAATCAAGATGTCATGTTGCTGGAGCACATCATACCCACAACCATGTGAAACATAATCTGGAGTAGAAAAAAAAAACAGAGGAAGACAGAGTCACTCTTTGGCTGATATCTTATTCATTGTATCACCACCAAATGTTAAGTAAACAGGAAAGAAGATTTTCTCCTTACCCAGGAGGGAAAAATTTCTTTATCTAGAGATTTTGATTTAAAGTTTTGTTACTAAGTTAGGAAAAAAATATATATATACTCATATTTGCTTTCAGAGAGAAATCAAGCTTAATACATTTATACAAATGCAGCCTTCCTAAGAAAATAGATATTGAAGGCTTAGCCTCCTAGGAGTTCATAAACTCAGGATGAAAGAAAATTGTCTTTGGAATCAGTTTACACATCTAAAATAAGCTTCAAGATGAAGTAAGGAAGTAGGGGAAAAAACAAATATAACTTATCTGTGAAATTGCATTAAGTTCAATAAAAACTTATAATGTTATCATCTAATAGAAAATTTTATAAGCTAAAATCTATTTGATTTATTTTAATGACTATATTCAAAATATATAATTTATAATATTTCCCATGTGAGCTATTGGTATTTTGTGGAAAGAATGACTTTCCAAATACTTGAAAAATAATTACATTCTTATTAAGCTCATAATCATAATATGATTGTTATCAGAAAGATAACAGTTGAATGTGGGCTGGTAACTTGTTAGTGTTTACAGAAATAATACCAGTAAGCTCAGGTAGTCTTCACATTACAATCAAGATCTGTTCCATATCCAGAACTCAAATGCATTTACTTACAAACACATACAATAAATGTTGATTAGGACTTTGGGTGTATTTAACTCATAATGAGGGCTGATTTGTTTAAAACTAGCACAGAGGATGGAGAGAAGTTAGCATCAAAAGTTCAAAACACAATTTCATGGCTGCAACAAAGACAGGTTCCATCAATCAGATAGAATGCTCATAGATTTAGGAATTATTGCTATGTATCTAGACGTTGACTCTCTTCTTAAAGCTCTCTAAGAAGTATCTGTCGAACTTGTCTTCCATTATCTTATCTTAGGATCTACATGACTTTATATCTAAAAATTCTTCTTGAAATAACTTTGCTTCTCTAGATTTAATCAATTTCTCCCACTCCTATTCCTGAGGAGGTAAAAATTCCATGTTCACCATTGTCAAAACAATTTGTAGTTTTAGTCTTTAAAGTCATTGCATTTGTTAAGGTCATCTGAGAAGCAGATACCAAGATGGGAGTAGACTTTCAAGAGCCTTGGGAAACCACTAGCAATGAATAGCAGGATTAGGCAGAGAAACTCTTCAGACTGCAATGTGGATCTGACATGTGTGAAAGGAAAGGGCAGGAAGGAGGAATGGGCAGGTGGAGTCACAGACAGCAGTGCAGCTCTAAGACAATCTCAGCCAGAAAGATAGGAGTTCCCAAGTCAAACCTGCCCTCTAGAGAAGGCAGAAGGCATATTCCCATCAGAATATTCCATAACTGATATTCCTGCCATGCTCAATCTTGGCTGGGAGCATCTTGGGTTAGCATCTTCATAATAGATGTGATAGTGAATCCAGAGAGTGGTGGCTAGATGTTTATGCTTCCAACAGCAGGAGATCTCACTGGTGCCTTTCTGTGACTGCCTTGATAGTTTGGGGACTCTTCCTGCATCTCTAATTAATAGTATCATAGAATATGAAAGTACTTCATAAATGCCCAAAAGTGAGGCAAGAATCTATCTATCTATCTATCTATCTAAAAATTTACCCTCCAATTGCAGATAGGAATTCCATCATAGAGATAGACATCACAAATTGACACAATTGCGTTCTGATAAACACTGTGATTGGATAAATACAGCTCCTTATTCACATGGGAAATAAAAAGAAAACTCACTTCTCCATTCATGAGTGTCTCCTTATTTTTCTCTTGATTGATCAAACATTTCTTGGAATAAGTTTTTCAGTAAGAGTAACATAATTCTTCAGAATATATATATACAAGAATTTCTTTCTATTGCCCTTTCAAATGCATAAAACTTTACTGAGAGAAGATAAGGGAATTATAGCACAGTCAATGATGATGCTCCATTAACTGAGGTGAGGCACAATTGTCTTCCCTCACATAACTATTAACTGGCAATGTAGAGCCACATCTGCTGCTAAGTATGAAGGGGACCTGGAGCTTGAAGGTAAGGAGCTCCAAAGTCACTGAGGAACAACTGGAGAAACGAACTTAAAAACATAGAAACTGTAGTAGTTACTTGAAGCTGTTTTTTTATACATCATTTTACTCTCTTATTTGTAGAGGTTAGAAAGCTAAAAAGTCATACAACTCAAACTCCTTTGGAAACTGGGTTTCTAGATGTTAAGTAGCGACATTTACACGGCATGTGGGAGCACTGGTAGAGTGTTTTTTGCCTCAGCCAGGCTGAATGTTCTGTTTCCTTGTTATCAGCCATCTAGGTATATGGTAGCAGTGGTAGTAGCCATGAGAATAACAGGGTTTTCTTTTGATTTTTCTTATCTTTATTGCAGCTATGATGTTGTGATCTTAAAGCAAAAAGTCCAATGGTAACTTGCTTACAATGCTTTTGTAAACACCGAATTCCCTATGGAATACCTCTTTCTGTGTAGTTTCAGTTTCCTAAATGGAAACCTGACCTGATACAGTGATCATGATAGAGAAGTACATGTTTGATATGGACTGAGACCATCAGTGGAGGGCTATGGAATGACTGTTCTTGCATCAGATGAAAGGGTGCCATGGAAGAGTCATGGTACTGTCTATTGGAGACTAAGGATCTTGGGAAGAAAAGCAACCTATGTAGTAAATCCCCGGGGAAGGGAATTCCTGGTGTGAAATACAGCAGTGTTTAGAATTTTACTAGTAAATTTTGATGGGACTAGAGGGAGGAAGGTTTCCAGGGACAATTTCCTAGTACTTAATGACAATATATTCTTGTATTGTATAGCACTTTGGAGTTTACAAAGTGAAACTATCTCAGCATTTCTCAGCTAATTCACAAGGCAAATTTGTGAGCTAAACATGAGAAATATTAATATCTTGATTTTTTGTTGATAAGGAAACTGGGGCTCAAAGGGATTTTCAAAGCTGGCAAGTAGTATGTGCATAAAAACTCTTTTGTTGTTGTTCTCAGTACATTTTCTCCAGCACAATGCAAACTGTCCACATAATAATCTCTCCCACATGAGAGAAAACGTTTTTAAATTAATGTTATTTTAACTCATAAGTAAAATACTTAAGATATTGCATAGAAATTAGAAGTAATTGGTAAATCTGTAAAAATCTTTACCTTCTATCAAAAAATAAGAAAAGAACACACATTTCACTCATTTTTCAGTGTAACAGCTAAAACTTGCAACAACAAGCCTAATAGTAACCTCATTTTTCATAGCTAATAGCATCCTCAGAGTGTGTGTGGCATGCTTTTATTTCTGTCTTCTGAAGACACCACACTTCTTGCTCTCCTAACTATCAAGAGAGCAGAGTCTCTCACTTCTTTCTCTCTATTGTCATCACCCACTGGTTCTTATTCTTGGTGGTCATGCTGTCAATTCCACACTCATTTATAGATCCACAGTTATTCAAATTATACATCACTGAGTATCATGCATTATTACCATGTGGAAATTAAACACATGTGGAATGTGCATAGCACAAAGGTAATGTGTGTTATGAGATATATCATCATGAAGGGGGTATATTTCAAGGTGAGAAACAGAATAGAAGCAAAAGACACAGAGGTGTGCAATTCATCTTAAAGCAGTCTATCTAGCATGGACAATCAAAAATTACAGCAAATTAATAAAATATAACCAGAAGTAAAACCATATATTAATATTAGGGTTTTATTACGGGAAATTTTCTGCAGGAAAGAATTATTACATTTTACATGTAGAATAACTTTATAAAAACAATTTTACTACCATTTAAATGAGCATTGAATATGTACCAAAGGCTATACTAGACACTTCATGTAAATTATCACATTTATGCTTCATGGTAAACATATACAATATTATACTTTATAACTATACATAGAGAAATATCTCAGAAAGTTGAAGAAATTGTCTTAAGAGCCTATGATTAACAAGTGATAGCATAAGACTTGAAATCCGGTACCTCTGTGTATATACAACTAAGCCAGAAAACCTCTCTAGCCTGCAGTGGCAGAAATTGTCATATATTACATTGAACTAGGTCATATGGCACATTTTAAATCTACAACCCTTGGCAAATACTTTCCAAACTTCTATGTTCAAACCACTTAGTGCAGCAGTGTTTTGTAGGATGAAATTAGTGAATTAGATACAAGTCCTTCTTTAAAGATACTGAAGTCTGGTAGGCAAAAAAGACCATAATAACAATGATACAATAAGGAAAAGGAAGTAATCCCTAAAAAAACAAACAAAATCTTTTGGAAGTCCATAGAATAAATTATTATATTTTGCTGATGAATCAGAATGACTCTATGGAAGTGATAGCATATCAGTCAGACCTAGAGGGATGGATGAAATTTAAAGTTAGGTAACATAAGTGTTGATAAGGTTGTGAAGAAATTGGAACCCTATGCACTCCTGGTGGGCATATAAACTGGTGTCGCTGCTTTAGAAAACAGTAAAGTAGTCCCTCAGTGGATTTAATGTAGAGTTACATATTGCCCTGCAATTCCACTCCTATGATACAGCCAAGAGAAATAAAAACATATATCTGCACAAAAACATATACATAAATGTTTACAGCAACATAATTCATAATAGTCAATAGTCAAAAGATGAAAAACAACCTAAATGTTCATCAATATACAAATGGATAAATAAATGTGGTATAGCCATACATTAGCATATTATTTGACCATAAAAGGGAATGAAGTGTTGATATTGATACATGCTACAACATGAATAAACCTTGAAAACATTATGCTACGTGAAAGAAGCCAGTCATAAAAATCCACATATGGTATGATTCCATTCATATGAAAGCCCATAATAGAAAAATCTGTACAGACAATTGTTTAGAGCTGAGGAAGGAGATGGTGGTAAGGGTATGATAGCTAAAGGGAATTTTTTTTTTTGAGGTGATGGAAGAGAAGAAAGGTCTCTCCAGACAAAAGCAGCAGCATGAGCTATGTTTATGTTTTAACAACATAGAGTTCGTGTAGAACAATGTTACCCCTCCACAAACTGACATTTTCCCTTTCTTGTACCACGAAGGCATTAACCAAACTGAAAGCCAATATGAAATCCTCTCTTAAACCTTTCTTTCCATGTTTAAATTGCACTTACTTTCTTATTATTTATTTTAATTTATAGTTATATGTTCTGGTGTATTAATATTCTATTACTGTGTAACAAATTACCACAAATTTGTTGAAGATGACATCTCTTTATTATCTTACAGTTCTGTGAGTCAAAAGTCTAGGCAAGCATGGCTGGGTTCTCTGCTCAGGGTCTCACAAGGCCAAAATTAAGGTATCAGCCAAGCTAGGCTCTTATCTGTAGGCTCCAAGGAAAGAATCCACTGTTAATTCTTTCAGGTTGTTAGCAGAATTCAGTTCCTTGCCATCGTAGGAATGAGGCTCCATTTCCTTGTTGACCGTTGGCTGGGAGTTACTCTCAGCTCCACTTGTTTGGTTCTTGCACATGGGCCCTTCCATTTTCAAAGCCACCAACACAACAGCGTATAACACCCTTCGTATGCTTTGAGTCTCTCTGGTTTTTCTTTCTGTTATTAGCCAAAGAAAATTTTTTGTTCCTAAAGAGTATATGTGATCAGCTTAGGCCCACCAGTATAATCCCTCTTTTGATTAGCTCAAAGTCAACTGATCAGTAACTTTACATCTGAAAAATCCTCTTTTCAATGTACAATAACATGATCAGAGTATGCTATCTCATTATGTTCAAAACCCAGATGTTAAGGTAGGAAATCTTGGGGAGTCCATTTTAGATTTTGATCTGCTAAATCTGGTTAAGATGAAAAGATTTCTATGGACAAGTATACTTCAGAAATACTAAGAAATGATAAGTAGCTTTCTTTTCTCAACAAAATACCTCCACATGTTTAACCAGTTTATCTACATTATGATTGTCCAGGAAGGGAATAATCTGTGCCAGGTTTTTTCAAATTGTATATCATAGGTCATTATATCAGTTTAGTGTATAATGACTAGCATTGGTGAGAGGAAAATTAAATTGAATAGAAAATATTAGAATCAATGTCACTAATCATCAGAGAATTGCAAATCAAAACTACAATGAGATATCACCGTACCCCGTTAGAATGGCTTTTTATCAAAAAGTCCCAAAACAATAGATGCTGGCATGGATGCAAAGAGAAAGGAACGCTTATACACTGCAAACTAGTGCAACTTCTGTGGAAAATTGTATGGAGATTCTTCAAAGAACTAAAAGTGGAACCACCATTTGATCCAGCAATCCCACTGCTGGGTATTTACTCAAAGGAAAAAAAAAAAAAACATCATTTTATCATAAAGACACTTGCACTTGAACGTTTATTGCAGCGCAATTCACAATCACAAAGATGTGGAATCAACCCAAGTGTCCATCCATTCATGAGTGGATTAATAAAATGTGGTATACGTATACCATGGAATACTACTCCACCATAAGAAAAAAAAATGAATTAATACATTTTCCAACAATCTGGATGGAACTGGAGAGTACCATTCCACAAGAATTGAAAAACAAACACCACATGTATTAACTATTAAATTGGAACTAACTGATCAGCACTCATGTGCATAGATGGAAGTAAAAGTCAATGGAAATCATGCAGGTGTAAGGGGATGGAGAGGAGGGTGAAATTATACCTAATGGGAACAATGTACACTATGTGAGTGATGAGCACACTTATAACTTTGACTCAAGCAGTACAAAAGCAATTCATGCAACCAAAACATTTGTACCCCTGTAATATTCTGAAATAAAAAAAAGAATCAACCACAAGAGCTTAAAGGTATTTTTATGAATGGTTTTTATTCACCATACATGCATGTGCTGTTTATGATGTATCAGTGTTCCAAGGATTTAACCAAAGTCAACACATTTTTTTTAATCATAATCTTTACTTATAAAGAAACAGAGTCACAGAGAGCCTTGACAAACATGCGATAGTTAATGAATGGTAAAGCCAGGCTAAGAATCCAGGCTCCACCTGTGTTACTAGAATCTAATTAATCCAGGGCAATGTTCTTATGTACCAGCCTAGTGCTAAAATTTTAACTTTTATTTCACTAGTTTTATGTCAAATACATTTGAAAAATAACCTTCTTTGCAATGTTTCCCAAACATAGATTATTGTGAAATTTGCTGTTAAGTCCATCTACAGACTTCATCACCTATCTTGAAAAACAATGCTTTAGAGATTCTTTTATAATATTTATGCATATAGTATAATGACAAGATATATTTTAGATATTCATTTTCTAAATCAATACATTAATTTGAGTAATTTCAGTAAATTAAAAACCAAGTCTGTAACTAAAAGTATTGCAAATATTTTAAAAATCCATTTAAATAATTCCTGTTACAGATGCTCCTTGACTTACAATAGGATTATGTACCAATAAATCCATCTCAAATTGAAAATATCATTAAGTAGAAAATGTACTTAATACACCTAACCTACTGAACATAACTCAGCCTAGCCTGCTCTAAAAGTGCTCATAACACTTACAGTAGCCTACAGTTGGGCAACATGGTCTGGCAACATAATACACCAGAATATTGGTTGTTTCCCCCTGTGATTGTGTGGCTGACTGAGCACTGAGGCTCATAGCCTCTGTGCAGCATAGAGAAAGAGTATCAGTATTGAGGTAAAGAAAATCACACTTCTCAGATTCAATTATACTCATGGAAGCTAGAGTAAATGGTAATAAATCTATACCATAATATATCAAGCAGCATATAGAAGCAATGAACTAAATTACTTAGAGCAATATGGAAGAATCTTAAAAATATGCTGCTGAGTTAAAAAAGTAGAAATGGAATAAAATCTAAAGCACAATATCATTTAGATAAAGAGAAAGGGCATACATACACACATACAGGCAAATAAAAATGCCACTGTATTTCTTCTAAAACATATTTAAAATATTAAAGACACCACCAGCAGTGATTTACAAACTTTATCATGTGGTCTGCCCACATGCTTCTTCCATGGAAGCTTCCCAAGTCCTGGCTCTCTCTTAGAAAACTCTATCTAGCTTAACTTTACTCCTGGGGAAACTCTGGCTGTTTCTTCCCATGCCCACCTTCTGTCCTTGACCTGCATAGTCACCTCCATTGAATATTTAACTCATTAATTAAGTATAAGATTAGCTATTGCATCACTCTCTTTAACTCGCATGTGTGCTCTTTAGAAAGTCTTCCGAGTAAAGCACAGGTCATATTATTTTGAATTTGTTACCTATGATATAAGTGATCACTTCTTCTAGGAGTTAGGCATCACATCTCTAGTCAGGAAAGTAACTTTCTATGGTAATATGGTTTCTACAGGAATATCAATTCAAATTGCACCTTTTGAAGCTTTTTGCATGAATATAACTTCTCATAAATACGATGCATATCCATAGAATTTGTTTTGGAGATTTTTTTTTTTTAATTTCAGTATCTTATGGGGGTACAAATGTTTATGTTACATATATTGCCTTTGTCCTGCCTGGCTAAAAAATAAAGTTTAGGTATTTGTTAATCTTTCCCTTCTTATTTTACCAAGAGACAAACAGGATATCCATGAGAATTCATATCAAATATCTATATCTTTGCAAAGCATTTTTCATTAATAATAACTTAAGAATTTTCTGAATATATTTCTAGGAGTCACTTGTATAAACCATTTATGAAAATAGTTTAGCTAAAATAACCCAATTATGAAAGAGAATTTTTCAATCTCAAAAGCAAAGAAATAGCAGTCATGACAACGTTTATTATTTCTGTCATTCATTTACTATAATAATAATCAAAAACAACACTTCAGATTCTTGCTATGCCAAGTTTTGATGAGATTACTCTATTTTTCTTGACAGAAGTCATATGAAAAAATTTTATTGAACTTATATCTAATAGAAAAATATAAAGAAAGCTGGAATTAGCCAATGAGAGTGACATTGCTCAGGTCTGGTAGTGAATCCTCATTACAAGGTACAAAGTATTACTCACTGCAATAGGAAGAGTATATCTCTTCCTCAGCTTCCAGTTTAGGTCAGAAGTATGCAAGCTTCTTACTACCATTTTTATTTAACATTAAGAAATATTTTGCAGTTTTCATTAACAAAATGTAATTGTCTTAAAAAAAAGAAAGTTTGAACAATAAATATTTGCTGACATTCACTTTGATGAACAAACGGAAATCATAAATCTAAGAATACTTAAAATCCTAAAAGAGTATTTACTTCTCCATGCAGGCAGATGCATAATATGTTCCCTTGCAGAAGCCGAGTTGCCCATTGGTGGCCCCTGCCTCTACTATGCAGTGATAGCTCACTACAAGTCTATATATCCTTGCCTAGATATGAGAATAGTCTTTCACATAACAAAAAAAGTTTATGGATAGTACCATCAAGACAGTTACATTTATTAAGTCAAATAAAGTCCTACGAACAATATTTCAAAAACAAATACAGTTTGGTACACCAGGAAATAGATGTGTCAAGTCTGCTGTCTTGCAAGACCTTGGATTAGTATCCATTTTGGTTGATAAGCTTCAGAAACAAATTATGTTTTCATCAATACTTGCCTAATTAACTCTCGTACATTTTGTCCATCTATTCAGGTGGACTCTGCAGTGCTATCCTGTAAATTGACTCAAGAGAAGGACAATTGATTGAGACTCAGAGAAACAGGTTTCCTTGAGACAAAAGAATTTATAGACCAAGAAGTCAAAAAGGCCTAAAATATTGCAGGCATTTTAGCACAGATTCAAATCAAAAGGTAGTAATTATTCAAGAAGAATGACTGGGATTCATCAAGGAATTTTTTTTGTGCATACTTCCAGAATTATTTACAGCCAAATTTCTCTGAAGACAAGTCTACCTTAGCTTTCTCTTTTTCATTTTCTTGGCACTTGCTCTTTATTCCTTTGTATTTCCTGCCACAGAATTTAAACTGTTCTCCTAAAGCTTAACAATAACTTAGTCATCAATTCAAACACATTTTTTTTTAAATAATCCTCCTCCATGACCTTATAACTTCTACCAGAGACTCTCCTCTGATCATGGCTGCGTGACTCAGCCCCTTTCTGATTCTTCTCTGACCCCTACAACTACTTCTTCTCTGTCTTCTCTCCTGGCTTCTTTTCCTCAATCTACTTTCCAAGATATATGTCCTCGGCCCTAATCCCCTATCTCCTCCTCTCTCATTATTATTGTTTTTCTCTCAGTTATCACTCATTAAATTTCAAGGCTTTAAAGATTATTGCTCTATGGCCCACCCACAAGTCTACATCTGCTCTGTTCCTTCTTTAGCCTCATTTGTAACTACCTATTTGCTTAATCTACTTTGAGACCATAACAAAATCTCAAAGGCCACATGCACAAAGCTAAGCTTCTCGGATTTCTGGTTAAAATGATTTCTCATATTTAATTCCCTATTTCAGTTAGTGTCTTGACCCAATCATCCAAGCTTTAAACTTAAGAATTTCATTGTTTTTTACTTCATAGACATTTCCCACTGCCGATATATTCCGTTGAGAGGCCATGTTTATTTTCCCATTACAATATTTAACATTGATCCCATGCACTCCCTTTCACTATCACTGCCATCATTACCTCCTGTCTGTTACACTGTGTTCTTAGATTTTTTTCAACATTGGCATAAATAGATCATATTTATTAAAATATTCTTTATTAAGCCTTTTCAAATCTCTTCTTGATTCCGTTTTTTTTTCCTTTAAAACACATAACTTAAACAGTATTTTAATCTCTCTTAATTACCAAGATCTTAAAGAAATGAACATTTAAATGGAGCTGTGATTGTTATCTCAAGGGGAAATATTTAATCATGCAAAAATGGAAGTAGTTTAGGGTTAAAAATAGCTTCTTATAGGAGAGGCTTTATCACGCTACATCCAACTTGAAAGCCCTAATCCCTACATTCAGTAATTTATTCATTCTATCAATCATTTAATCAGAAACATTTGTTGAGTACTTCCTTATGTGCCAGCCACTGTTTTAAGCACTGGGTACATACTAATGAACAGAATCAAAACTTCCTTAGTGAGCGTATTAGTCAAGTTTCTCCAGAGAAAAAGAACCAATAGGAGATATACAGACACAGAGATATATAATTTATTATAAGGAATTGAGTCATTGGACTATGGAGGCTGTTTCAAAATCTGAAGTCAACAAGCTGGAGACCCAGGAAAGCCAATGGTATAGTTCCAGTTTCAAAGCCAGAAAAAAAAAAAACAGTATTCTAGCTCAAAGGCAGAAGGAGTTCCCCCTTACTCACAGGAGAGCTAGCCTTTTTATTCTAGTCAGGCCTTCAACTGCTTGGATTAGGCCTACCCACATTAGAGACGGCAACTACTTTAAAAAAATCTACCCATTTAAATGCTAATCTTATCCAGAAACATCCTCACAGACATACCCAGAACAATGTTTGATGAAATATCTGGGCAACCAGTGGGCTAATCAAGTTGACACACAAATTGACCAGCACAGTGAAAAAGTATGAGTGACTACAAAAACTATATTATATTTCTCTCCCCCTCACCCCTCCATTATCTATCTATCTATCTATCTATCTATCTATCTATCTATCTATTTATCATTCTGACCAATACTATGGATTCAGATATTATCAATTAACGCTTTTATTGCCTTTGTAAACCATATATTAATAGAACACCTTTTGTCACTATTAATACTTGATCATGTGACAAATTAGACGACAACCTGCAATTGTACAGAATGAGTAGAAAATCTAAGTAATTTCTTTTATATTGAATTTTAAGGCTGCTTTTCTTAATAATTATTATGCTTTCCCATATGTTATTTTATTTATTCTTTAACTCACTTTTCTGAAACTAAACTCAACCCCTTTGAATCTAACCCACACTGTGCTGCCAGATTAGTCTTTCTAAAGCACTATCTTGCCAGGTCACTCTGTGTGCAAGGCCTTCAATATTTCCCTACTGGCTATAGCATAGAGTATACATTATCTATGTAACGTACTGCTAAACAATGATATACACTATTAACCAGTCAAGGTCAAACACTTGCATAATTTCTGTTCATTCATATATTGCTCATTCAATTCTTTTTTTCTATAACATAACTCCTGTTTCCCCAATTCTACATATTCAAAATTCTTCCTACTCTTAGGGCTCAATTCAAATGTTGCTTCATCCATGAAGTATTTCCTGTTCAAAACAAGCTCTTTTATTTTACATTAAACAATTTCTATATAACTTTGCATATGCAGCATTCTGTCTTTGAATCAACCTCCTACCTTAACTTAATGGCCTTAACTATCATTTATTTCCTAATGTCTCATAAGTTGATTTATTCTACCCAGTCTTCACTTCAGTGTCCCAGATCTATGTTATCAAATGCCTACTTAATATCTCCTCCAGAATGTTTAACAAACTTTTCAAACATAACATGCTGAAAACTATAACTCCTGATCTTCCACCAAAAATTGACTAGTCTTGCAGTTACTCAGGCCAAATACTTGGAGTAGTCTTTTACACATATTTCTTTCCCTCACAAATTCTGTTCAATACATCAGGAAATCAATCCCTTTGGTCTTACCTTCAAACTTTATCCTGAATCAAACCACTTCTCAATAATTGTACTACTATCACCTGATTTTATTCACTATTCTCCCCTTTTGTGGATTTTTGCAACATCCCCCTAGCTACTCACTAAGATTTTATTCTTACCATTTGTTATATAGCAGCCAATAGTCTACAAATATCTACATGATATCATTCTCACTACCTCTTTAACTTCATAGTTGATCCTTTTCTGCTGGGTTAATTCTACTCTAGCTGCATGCATCCCCTTGATATTCCTCATATATACCAGTGAAACTTCCATTATGGGCATTTCCAGTAACTGGTTTATCCACTTGGAATGTTCTTCAAGATATCTTGATGAGTAACTTCTTACTTCTTCACCTCTATCAAGTCTTTGCATAAATACCACCTTCTGCATGAAGCTTACTCCAACCTCCCTATTTAAAAGTGCAACCCTCCCTACCCTACACTCTTGATGATCTATATCAGTTCTATTTTTTATCCATTGTACTTATTACCTTCTAATATGCTATATATTAATAATTTACTTATGTGTAATTTTTTCCATCTCTTTCCATGATGACATAAGATCTATAAGAGCAGGTATTTTAATGTTTTGATCACAGATGTATTTCAAGTTCCTAGGTCAGTGTTCAATGAATCTTCTCCTTTTTAAGCTATTTTATATATTATACTCCTTAGTGCAGTCATTTGTGTATATCTTATTTCCTTTCTCAGTCTGTTCTCTCCATTAAGTGAAGATCAGTGTCTGATTCATCTTTGTTAACCACATCTCCAGCCACGATGTTTAGCATCTTGCTTTACACATAAAAGGTAAGTCTTTGTACTATTTTGGTACAAAGAATACAAATTCAAACAAGTTTAAATTTTTAAAAATAGGGTAAATTAATTTTTAGTGTGCAAGTATTTCATTGAAATTAAATGAAATATTTCCAGATACTTCTCTTTCTACATTTAACAAACTAAAACCAGGAAACTGGAAAGCCATTGGGAAGTGAGACAAAGTCTCTTTTCTACCTCTCTATGGAGAACGATAGTTGTTCATTTCTGGTTCTGTGCACATTTGCTTCATTTCTATCTATGCCTCTCTGTTTTCCACCTGTTCTCTTCAATCTCCAATCCATCCCCATACAGTGTTTCATTGCCTCTTGATATTTATATAGCAAAAGATGGCTATCCACAGCTTCCTAGTTTAACTCTTCGCAAAAAATACTTGACCCATTTCAGTTTCAGGGGCATTGGCCTAGATAATAAAAGCCATACAAATTTAACTTGTCAAATTTTATTCAAGTTTTTTCTGGCCATTTAAATGGCCCTCACTACAAGCTCAAATCTCCTACTTCAGAAAACCTGCCTAGTTCAGCAGACTGCCAATGGAACAACCAAACTCACTCAAGCAATATAAGGAATCTTGAGTAGGTTGAAGTATTCATTCTGACTAATTAAATTGATTCCTTTGTCCCATTCATCATCCATTCTCTTTAAATAGCTATGCCAATTTGCTTTGTCTTACTGTAAGATTTATAACCTTGTGTGTTTATAGTAGAAAGTAAATGGAAAGATAAGGTGAAAAGAAAGCTTAAAGCACAACATGCAAAAAGTGTATCTGCCCCATTTTCATTTAGAAGAATGTAAGATCTTTAGGCAAGTTATCCTGTGTTATAGTCTTTCTCCTCTAAATGTTCATTTTTTTGTCGTTACTTCTGGTTGTCAAAAAGATACCAGATCTTCGCTTCTACAAAATTCCTGAGTGGGGGGGGGTTATTTAAAAAAACTACAATAAAAATTTCAGACAGAAATTTCATCTTTTTGATATTTTTCTTTTTCCTTTGCATTTACTTCTTCTGAATATTTAACATCCTGTTTTACACATAAGAGGTAAGTCCTAGTACCATATGATACAAAGAATACAAACTCAAATAAGTTTAAATTTTTAAAAGCAGGGTGCATTGATTTTTAGTGTACAAATATTTCAGTTAAATAAAATGAAATGTTTAAAATAATGTTTAACAACTGAAGACACCGGTAGAGAAAGCATGTGATCAATACCACTGCTCATCAGAGTTTCAGCTATCTCACTGCCTTCTTTCTCCACTCCATCCCACCCTGATACAGTTTGGAAACAAGACCATAAATTCTTGGACACTCCTCTCATTGAGAGATAGGATCCACAGCTCTTCCTTTTTACTCTGGGCAAGGTTGTAACTGCTTTGACCACAGAATATGCTAAGTGACTTCCAAAACTAAGTCATAAAAACAAACAAAAAAATCTGCTCAGCTTTAATCTTCTATATTGCAACACTTTTGTTTGGAGCCCTGAAAAACTGTGTAAAACTGCCAATCTGGAGTAGAGTTACATAGATCCTGCTATGAACATTCTTAACTATGTCCATTTTTTGGCCACTCACTCTAGGTGCCAGAAATGTGAAAGAAAAGAAAAAAAAACTTCTTGGAAAGGTATCCTCTGGCTTAAACTGTTTCAGCCTTCAGCCCTTTAAATGACCTCCAGTAACTGAATGATTTCATAAACATACTAAAATGATTGTAGTTTTATAATCTTAAATTTTAAGACTATACAAGAATAGATAACTAAACCACATCTCAAAGCATTATCTCTTCCTTTGGACTTCTGAACAATCTTTCCAACAAAATATTGACAGCCAGTTATGATTTGCAAAGGATCTGGTAAACTGTAAAGTAAGCTGTTACTCCTCTGAGCCTCCAGCTTCTTCATTATAAAATCAGGAGTATGTGCTATGCGAGCTTCGCGGTTCTTTTCACTTTGGGTCTTTTTAGCACTCATGAGATGTGCCTTAACTTAGCATAATGAGGCACCAATGGTGGTACTTGGGGGGACATAATTCAACTTCCATATATTTAGCTTAGAGTCTCTCAAATTTGTCATTGTGTTGTCATCTGCATCAATTTGTGCCAAGATTAGCTCTAGTCTATAGACTGCTCAACATTTCTTAAGGGAGAAGTAGATACTACATCTCTTCCTTAATTATTCTTAAATAAGGCATGTGATTTCTCTGGATGAAAAATTCAGATACTTTTCCACAGTAATTCAGAGGAGTGGGTCTCTTAGGACCATACTAACACCATTAATGGGTAGAATATTAGGCCAAATAATTGTGGTTATTTTCTCTGAAAGACAAATAAAAATGTCTGGGAAGCTTCCTAAGGATCAGATTTGTTAAAGTAGTATTTTGCACTAATGCATTCTTTGGTCCATCACTACCAATGTCAATATATTGCTGAATTTTTTTTCTTCCTTACAAGTAATTCTTACCTCTAGTTGTCTGTTCATTTAATCAAGCATTAGCTATATAGCTTAAGAATTTCTTCTTAGATTTTCTCTCTCCCTTCTACTGGTGGACCACTGGCTCTTAGTAAGGGAACCAGTGAATTCAGGTCATTAGGGTCTGAATGAAAAGAATGTAGCAGTTAACCAAGTCATATTAGCCATTAAAGCTTAACTCTGTGCTTTTCTGAAAATCCTGAGGTAACCCTCACATCCAGATTGCATCTGTTGTTCTTTTAAAAGTGCAGAATGACACTAGAATAACTACGAAATTATTTTCGACTGAGAATATATTGAAACTTATCATTATCCAACTCTGGTGCTTTGACTAAAATGTAAAACACTTTTACTGAAGCATTGAAGTTCTCATTAAGTAGCCCTAGCTTAGTGAAAGCGCGATTGTTGACCTTCTGCGCTTAAAGCATGTGCTGTTCCATACAGATAGAGGCTTTTCTACCACACTCCTCTTGATGGTGCATAATAGAGTGGCATGTGTGTATCAGGAGGAGAATAGACCTTAATTTGGAATATTAAGTAGCATAGGCACATGAAAAGCCTTCATTAAAATATTAAAAGTTTGCTAAATCCATAAGAGCTAAGGGATGTGTTCCTATGGGAGGAAAATTCCAACCTCAAGTTCCTTCCTTATCTCAATTTTTGACATGTGTTAATAAGAAAGAAGCTTAACTTAGAAAGTCACTTTTATCCTGTGGCTGCCAAAGTGCTACTACACTACCAAAGGATTAGCTCACACTTTACTGTTTGCAGAACACAACAGAAGGGTATAATAAACAATCACCGTATCCCAAAACTACGAAACCACAGATTTAAGGCTCATTTTGTCATATTGAGCTAAATCGAGGGAAATGCATCCTAACTATAACAATTTTCACCATAATGTTAATAGATAGCCTCATCAAGATTCAGTATTACAGCTATGTCAATGAACAGTTGAATGCTTGTAATTTCAACCAAAATTCAGGGAGCACCTATCATCTGAAAATACCTAGAAAACAGTATTTCGAATTTCCAATTTTGACTTTTTAAAATATAAAACAATAAACTATCTGGAGACTAATTTTATATCAGCCATTAAATATAGTAATTTCTACATTAAAGAAGATGCAGTTTTCAAATATCTAACTTTAAAATAAATTTTTCTTTAAATATACATGCTTTCCCCACCCCCCTTAAAATTCAGTACCAAGAAGACATTATTAGTAGTAACATAAGTATATAAGTAAGGAGTATCAAAAAGTTGTATTATTTGTACATACCTAACCTCTAGATGTTGTTATTTCAATAATTTAAAAGTCATGTTACATCTTGGGATCTGCTGCAGTGCTGGTAAAGTTCCTAAGACACAATTCAAGGACTATTTGTTTAATACATAAATCCGTTAAATGCTTTCCTCCTGCTGGGAACACTGTGATAGTGGCAGAAGGATAAACGTGGGGTGGAACAGCAAGGACTGCTTCACTATCAACTAGACTAGGCAGAACTTTGTGGATCTACAAAACTTAAATTAAAAAAAAAGAGTAAAGAAATTGGAAACTAAGACAATACCATGTGAAAATTAGTGTATTAGTTTGCTAGGGCTGCCATAAGAAAATACCACAGATTGGGGGGCTTAGGCAATAGAAATTTCTATTCTCAAAGTGTTGAAGAATAGAAGTCCAAATTGAAGATAACAGTAGGGATGGTTCCATTCTGAGGCCTTTCTCCTTGGCTTACAGATGTCCGCCTTGTCCCCATGTCCTCAGATAGTCTTTCCTCTGTTTATGCATATTCTCCTTGTGTGTCCAAATTTTCTCTTTTATTTTATTTCAAACTATTAAGGGGGCACAAATATTTTTGTTGCATGGATACTTTTTATAATGCTTAAGTAGGTGCTTTTAGTGTACCCATCAGTGTTCATTGTACCCTATAGGTAGGTTTTTACGCCTCCCCTCCTCCCACCTGCCTCCTTCTTGATTTCCTATGACCTTTACATCTCTTTGTGACTGTGTGTGCCCATCGATTAGCTTCCAATTATTAGAGAGTACATGTGATGTTTGTTTTTCTATTCTTTAGATACTTCATTTAGGATAATAGTTCTCAATTCCAACTGAGTTGGTGCAAAAGACAATATTTCATTCCTTTTTATGGCTGAGTAGTATACCATGGTATACACGTACCACGTTTTATTAATTCACTCATGAGCTGATGGTCACTTGGGTTGATTCCACATCTTTTCAATTGTTAATTGTACTGCAATAAATATTTAAGCACAGGTGTCTTTTTGATAAAATGACTTCTTTTCCTTTGGATAAATACCCAGTAGTAGAAAGCTAGATAAAATGGTAGGTCTACTTTTAGTTCTTTGAGAAATCACCATACTGTTTTCCATACAGGTTGTACTAATTTGCAGTCCCACCAAGAGCGTATAAGTGTTCCTTTCTCTCTGCATCCATGCCAATGTCTATTGTTTTATGAATTTTTAATAAAAGCCATTCTAACTGGGGTAAGATGATATTTCATTGTGTTTTTAATTTGCATTTCCCTAATAATTAGTGATGTTGAGCATTTTTCATGTTTGTTGGCCATTTGTCTATCTTCTTTTGAAAAGCTTCTGTTTGTGTCTTTTGCCCACTTTTTAATGGGGTTGTTTGTTTTTCCCTTGCTGATTTGCTTGAGTTTTTTGTAGATTCTGGTTATTAGCCTTTTATCAGACATATAGCTTGTGAATATTTTCTCCCATTCTCTAAGTTGTCTATTAATTTGTTGATTATTTCCTCAGCTGTGCAGAAGCTTTTTAATTTAATCAAGTCCCATTTATCTATTTTTGTTCTTGCTGTGATTGCCCTTGGGGCCTTTTTCATAAATTCTTTGCCTAGGCCTATATTTAAAAGAGTTTTTCCAACATTTTCTTCTAGAATTCTTATGGTTTCATGCCTTATATTTAAGTCTTTTCTTCATCTTGAATTAATTTTTGTGAGTGGTGAGAGATATGGATCCTGTTTCATTTATCTGCATGTGGCTATCCAATTTTGCCAGCACCATTATTGAATAGGGCTTCTTTTTTGCAGTGTATATTGCCTGCTTTGTCAAAGATCAGTTGATTGTATGTAGATGGTTTATATCTGGGTTCTCTGTTCTGTTCCATGGTCTATATCTCCATTTTTGTGCCAATATCATGCTGTTTTGGTCACTATATCCTTGTAGTATAGTTTGAAGTCTGGTAATGTGATATATCCAGATTTGTTCTTTTTGCTTAAGATTGCTTTGGCTCTTCAGGCTCTTTGTAGGTTCCAAACAAAGCATAGAATTATTTTTTTCTGGATCTGTGAAATATGATGTTGGCATTTTGATGGGCATTGAACCGAATCTGTAAATCATTCTGGGTAATATGGACAGTTTAACATTGTTGATTCTATCAATCCATGAACATGATGTGTTTTTCCATTTGTTTGTGTCATTTACAATTTCTTTCCTCAGTGTTTCATGATTCTCTTTACAGAGAACTTTCACCTCCTTGGTTACATATATTCATAGGTATTTTATTTTCTTTGTAGCTATTGTGAATGGTATTGAGTCTTTTATTTGACTCTCATTGGTGTATAGGAATGCTACTGATTTGTGTACATTGATTTTGTAACCTGAGACTTTGCTAAATTTATCTATCAATTCCAGGAGTCCCTTGGCAGAGTTTTTGGGGTTTTCTAGATATAAGATTATATCATGAGCAATAAGCAATAGTTTGACCTCCTCTTTCCTGATTTGGATGCCTAGGACTTTTGATGAAGCTTGCCTTGGTGAGGTGGGTTAAACACTTAATTGGATTCATAGCATTCAATAAATTATAAATCAATGGATGCCATATTTCTGTTAGATCTCAGTTCAAGAACTATTGCCTAAAACCCCTTCTAAATGACCTGAAGTCCCTTTCTCACTTCATCTTTTATTCCTCCACTATGTTCTGTTCAGGCCTTTATCATAAGTACTGTAGTGCATCAATGCACTTATTACCTTACATCTGTCTTCACTTTTTATGGACTCTTCTCACCTTATTAAGATTACTTCTTATTCACATTTTTAACCACAGATTCTAGCATGTAACAGATTTGATGTCTGAATAAGTTCAGAGAGAGGTGCTAGGAACCATTTCCAGGTGAAAAGGAAACATTATTACCAAGGATGCATATCCTATAGTCTCCTGATATTAAATAAAACAGGCTGAAGAAAACAGACTAAACTTGAATCCTTCTCAATCCTCTTAAAAAATATTCCAGGCAATATGCCATTTCTTTTCAATCAGTGATTTCTTCATAGACCTCTCTCCAGCTGTATAAAATGACTTTGGTTAGCCAATCTTACAGAGTAACTGCCTCAGCCAGCTCTCCAGATGGTACTGAATTTGTCAGTAATGACAGCATGGAAGTGTTAATGCTGTCCTTCATTTTCTTATACCTGATGGACTCCCCCAAAATGAGAGATGTCAACTCTACCCTGTGTGGCCTGATTTTTTCAAATGTACAATTTACAACAGATGGGATGACTATTAAAACAACAATGTTCTTGCAATTAGAAATACAAATCATTAAAAATCTTATCCTACCTCAAGAGATAACCCCTTCTGGTTTCTCAATGATAGTGTTAAATAATGAGGAAATGTACACAAAAGACCTGAGTTTTAAAATATGTTTTAATAGATACAATATACAGATTGTTGATTGATTTCAACAAATTGTGCACATTCATTCAAATAGTGCACTTTCAGATGCCATTCAGGACTTCCATGTAAGAGTGGCCAGACTAATCAAAGCAGAAGAAGGGAGATCTTATGGCATCAGAATCTCACCTCTTTGAAGGATCTTTTTCCTCCTGCTATAACATGATAACCATATATATTCCTTTACCATGTTTTAAAGCCAGAGTATAACATCTAAGAATGATTAACAACGAATTGCGTAGTAGAGTTCTGGAGAGTTGACCATGACCCCAATTTCTTCCATACTTGTCTTCTGCTGAACAAACTTGCCAGAAGCTAAGCCAGCAGAGTAGACGGTGTCTTGACTTGAGTATTCTGAACTTACAAGATCAAATTAAAATTGATAGTGACTATACAACTCAATTAGAAAAGGATCAGAGACCAGAAGGATTTAAAAGATTTGCAGAAATAAATAAATAAGCAGGAACTGTAAGAAAGTGGATGTAACTAATAAGCAGAAGCCAGTAGGTAAAAATAGAAAAGGAAGAAATCAACACAAAAAAGCAGAGAAATCAATAGAACCACAGAGTGAACAGAAAAAGGAGCGATGGGCACTTGCCTCTGATGGGACAGCTAGAAGTTTCTGGGGACACACAAAGAAATCCTTGAGGCCTAGAGATTTGGTTGCTGAAGCAGCTTCTTGTACTTTCCTTCTTTTCCTGTAAACCTACAATGAATTCCCATCATAAGTGGAGATCTAAACATTTATTTTTACCACCTGGAAGTTCCTTAATAATGCAATGGGAAAGCATAAAGAAGATGCATGTGTTTGGTGGGCAGAATTTACAAGTCAATTTTTCTTTGTAATCTAACCGGGAACAAAACTCAGAGCTTTTAACTCTCAGAATCTCATTCATCTGTTCCAACTCTTTTATCTTACCATGAATACACTGTTAACTCTAACTTTTTCCCATCATGGATCAATAGTCCCAAGAAGTACTTAGCTTTCCAGAAAAATGTGACTTAATAAGATATCATCTCTCTCAGGTATGTGAAAATGCCCTCTTAGTTCATAAACATAAATCAAAATAAGCATATTAAGCCATTAGCCATAAAAATATTCAAACCAAAACGTAAATGAAATAAAATGATCTCTCTTTAACATACCTTCCTCAACCAATAATTGTTCTTGGACTGCCAAACTTCAGCTGATTGATATTTTCTGCCTTGAAAATGTCCCGTGATGGAATCCAGAATGTTCAAAGAAGTGTTTATTGCACTTCTCCCAGATTAACTCTTCTACAGGATTGGAAAGACATCCCTTGACCATTAACTATGCACAGAACCACTCCTGCCATATACTGTTGGTCAAAGTAGTCATGAAGCCTGCTTAGATTCAAGGAATGGAAAAAGTACACTCCAAATCTTGATGGGAGAGTGGCTACTACTCACTGCAGAAGAGCACATAGGATGGGAGATAAGGTTGTGGCCATCTTTGTATAATAGAATCTGTCAGCTCTAAAATTAGAATGTGAGCACAGATATACTTTAAAAAATATCTTTTGTATCATTTCTATTTCCATAGTATTTGCACAGTACTTGACACACAGGGAATATTTTACATAAGTTTTATTTCCCAGGCAATCTTTGAGATCTTTCCAGTACCACGACACAGTATACAAAAAGTAGAAGTACTATTTCTTCTTTTGGGTTAGATGTTACATAAGTATTCTATCTATAAAAGGTGATTTAAATTTTCAACTGCAATAAAGTTATTGTTTGACTCATGTTTTCTTTGATAGACAAGGCCAGGGATACTTCAATTCTGAGAACTTCACCTTCTAAAAGCCTTATTTGGTGAATACTGTTTTTATTAGTACATAACCAAATTTGATCTCTGGGTATGGACAATATATATGCTTAACCTGAGGTTGATTTGTCTCTCCTAAAAGGATGCATAAAATTTATTTTTTAAAAGGTTCCTATAACACTTTCATCAGACAAGTTTGTGTTCAGGAGCACACAGAAAAAAAACAAACAAAAAAGCCTTCAATATTCTAGATAAAGAACCTCCTTTCGATTGTTGCCAAGGAGACCTCATCTGAAGCCTCCCTCTGTGCTTGACATGCATTGGCTCATATTCATCACTATTGACAGTCTCATATGTGTCACTGTCCAACAAAAATCCTATCTGTTACTATTAATAAGCTACCCTTTGCCATATTGATTAGTTGCTTATCTCAGCTTTACAGACAACCACCTCCCTGCTTGTCTCAGAAGCCTCATATTAGTCAGAATTGTACCCCTAAGTTTTGCTCCCAAT
The DNA here is from genome assembly GCA_963574885.1 of Lepilemur ruficaudatus. Classification (NCBI taxonomy): domain Eukaryota; kingdom Metazoa; phylum Chordata; class Mammalia; order Primates; family Lepilemuridae; genus Lepilemur; species Lepilemur ruficaudatus. The sequence continues at coordinate 64,210 of CAUYRT010001534.1, forward strand.
CTTCATGACTTTAAGTGCACATGGCTTTGACCTTAGGTATTTTCTTTGTACCTTTGTCTTAGCACTCAAATCAAGATATTTTTTGTACCTTTTTGCAGTATTAACTCTCAGAAAACTAAACTCTACTTGGCACATATCATCTGGCACTCTTGTTTGAGTATGGAATCCTCTACCTATCCTAGGCAAATGTCCTAAGCAAAAGGTCTCTAAATAACATGTACAGAAGAAATTTTATAAGAATATATACAAATATTCTGTTTTCTACATGCCCTACCTCCATTTCTTGAGAACAATAACAATAGTTAAATGGCAACAGCATAAAAGTATTAGATCTGGTTTAGTAAATCACTTTTATAGCAAATGAACTAGATATTAGGAGAGAAAAGAGAAGTTTATTCCCAGTTTAGCTGTAAATTGTGCTCAAAGATTCAAATGTTACTGAAACTCCCTAGACAACTAGTGGGTTGAGCCCACCAGGAATTTATTTCATTTACATCTCCTCTTAGAAAATAACTTTATCCTAAAGAATGAGGCATGCTAGCTCAATTTGAGAATGATGTCAGTTAGAAGGAGGAGACAGTTATGAATAGATGATTTATTCTTCAGCCAAGTCTCACGGCCTCACCTCTGTATTCCAGAGAAATTGACTTTAAGAGAGAATAAGAGCTGTTTTCACCAATATCTCCATAAGATAGTGAGACCACGAAGTGGCTACTCTGGCTGCTTATATGTGGGACACATGTATACAAGCACACCTCAAAGGTGGGAGAAAGGACTTATCTGCCCTTAAGCATAGAGCAGAATGGCCATGTGAAGATTCCTCAGCATCAATAATACTTTAGTTTTGCCATAGCAGAACCGCTTCAGTTCAATAGAATATTGACATAACTTAGTTTTAGTGATTATCATCAAGAGACTGTGGCAATAGTTCCTTTGAAGGATTGTGTAGGCATTGATTATTTTACTAGCATATATTACCTTAGAAATATGGAACAACAATGACAGCACAAACGAAAATTTTACAAGATCCAAAATAACTGGGAGAACTTTGAGAGGGAATGCAGGTTGCATAATGATAAATTGCAGAAAATATAGAAAAATTGTTTGTTGTTTTTAAGCTTAGTCCATTTTGGTTTTGTCATAAAAATAATCTGAAAAATAAGAGATGGATTAAGACGTAGAATACAGAAAAGCCCCAGAGGAACATGGGGATGAATGTTGAAGATTGGTTTCCCCAGCTCTACTGCTTGGCAATCTCTTCCCTGTGCACCATTCCTTATTTTGTTTATAAACATCAGGATGTTTATATGTCTCAAGGATGTAACAATGGCATATAGAGCCATTGACCTACGTGTGCCTTCACACAAAATAGACCTGTTATATACATATGGAATAGACAGAAAAAATATAAAAACAATACCATGCTTAAAATTAGAAGAAAAGGTTTCAGCAGTATATTCAGCTCAAGTTGCTGTTTCCTATTTGGGATGTTATTATAGCTTCTTTGCTAGAATGTTGATTTCTAGAATTGTTCACTGTTAGCAATTCACCATAAAATTCAAGAAGTGTGTCATATAAGATCTCATCAAATATAACAGTTAATCAGATTCTTTTAATTCTCTGCATACATTTTCTCAAAATAACACATACTATCCTTGAGAAAATGAATTCTAAAATATGATCAAAGCAAAAATAACCTGTTCCCTATAGAAACACAAAGACTATAGCAAATACCTTTCTAATTTATATAAAGAGACAAATAGGTTAATTTTGTTTATTGTTTTTTTCAACAACTCTCAGCCAGAATCTCATTTACACAATTTTTTTTTATTAGAACCCTCTTTTCAAAGGGTATTTCCTCAAGACAAAGACATTTCATGGCATAATTGGCATGAGTATGTTATGTGAAATTGAATTATGTTAGCCAGCATTCCTCTAATTACCATTTTTTCATGGTCATCCATTTTCAACAATAATATTAGAAAATAATTAATACCTTCAGGACAAGGACCTGAACTTTATGCAAATATAGATTAGAGAAGTCCAAATTATATTTTAATGAGCTATATGTATTATGTCTTCCTATCTAGAGTTCATCTGGACCATAGCATTAAATAAGTTTAGAGTTAATTAAGCATATTGTAACTATTCCTGGCTTCTGCCTTTATTAGTATGAATCTGCCAGCTCAGAGGCACTCAGCAAACATGAAAATACTTTATCAACCCCCTGCTCCAAAACACCTTGAAATATTCCAATCCTGTCTATACTCTTGAGATAATTCTAGAAGCTCAAACCTTTTAGAAATCCATCACTTTTCTATTTATATAAATATGAATTGCAGGAATAGAGGAGGCTTTCTTTGTAGATGTTGATTTATATTAATAAGAACTGTAATCAAACAATTGTTCTCAAGCACATGCACACACGAAGGTAGGATATCTCTTGCTGCAGAGATATTGGCTCAGGCAGCAGATTAAATGAATAGATTTGCTTCATATTTTAGTGTGCTAAATTGAATACTAGTCATAATACGAAATCTCAACATGCAAATGAAATCAGAGGAGCTTTTCTAATTTTCAGGAAGTGAATGACAGAATCATTCTTTCAGTTTTTAAAAAAAATTCAGACCACTCAATAGCTGATGAGCCAAACCTAAACCTAGGCAGAGGTTGTTTTAGTTAGAAGAGTGGACCCTGTTGGAACTAACCCTATTAAAATATACCCCAAATATGAAAGAATCATCACTTACATAAGATAATCCTATAGGAAAGAAAAAAACTACCATGAATATCAAGAGAAAAGTAATAGACATCCATTTTCTATTAGAGACTCAGCAGAGAAAGAAAAAAAGCAGAGTCAAGATGTATTTTCCATGGGTCTGTTTCAAATTCTATGATACACCCTAAGACCATATTTCCATACCTGTGGAAAAACAGTCCTTTATGGAAGAATGACTTGACATTTGAAAAGTATCTTCCCAGTCTCTTCCATATAATTCTGTGATGAAACAACAAACTCAGGAACCCTGGAAAGGGGATGGGATATCAAAAAAGCAATGGATTTAGGATTCCAACAAACTAAATGTTAAATACAAGTATTGCCATTTACTACACGAATTACCTTAGAAAATCCGTTAACTTTTCTCAGCCTTAGTTCTTTGTGCATTAAAGAGAATTCATTATGCAAACAGAGCTATTGAAGGAAAAGTACTCAGCAAATTGTCCGAAATGTAATAGGCAATCAATAATTATTTGTTTACTTATCTCCGTCCTTTTCTTCAAACATTATCTCCACTCCCTAATTTTCAGCTACCAGCTGCTGTTCAAAACTGGGTTGCTTCATGTGATTTTGCCTTCAGTCTTATATAATATTGTCTACCTTATCCCTGGGTGTTCATCAGTTTGACCGCATAACCTAGCTTTTGGAATATCGCAAGACTTTCTCTCCCCGCTACCTGATTCCATTCCTCCTCTAGGTCTAGGGGAGGGGGAAGAACAGAACAATGGCCAAATAGAATCAACATGATTAAGCTTTTGTACTGGAAGATGGAGCTTCTACTGGGAAGAATAAAAGAATTATAGAGATAACTGGGTCCAGGTAAACATCCTCTTGTCTCTTGACTCACTTTTCCCTTGAAATACTGTCCTTCTTGGAATCCTTGTGGCTGGTAGTTTCCATTCCCTGTTGGAAGAGGAATCATTCTCCACACCTACAACCCTAGAGAAAGAGTCCAGGAAGAAGGAACCAAGGAACAGCAAGAGGTCTAGTGATTATTTAGGGTAAAGTAGTCCTCACGATACATACAAAGTACAACTTCATTCTCAGGAGAGCCAAACACATAAGCATTTCAGAGCCAAATGAGTAATTATTCTTTTTCTTTTTCTGAAATATTATCTGTGACCATGGGACTCAGATTGAGATGGTCAAGGAGGACTGCAACTACTGAATGAGACAGTTTAGAAGTTTCAGAGGTTTGACCCCATCCATATATTATGTCATCACTATACCTCTGATAGTAATAGGAATGTAGGCTAGCTGTCTTGAGTTATATACAAAACAATTTATAATATTATAAAATATAATTTTATAACTTTACTAAAAGCATAAAGAGTTAGTACCTTATAAAGAAATTTTGGAGTTCTTTTCCAAAAATGGGTATAAAATATCTGTTAATATAATTTACAAGAACCCTCTTAGATTATACATTTAGACAATTATTTATAAATGCCAACTTTTGATGGGCCAGTGTGGTAAGCCCAAATATTTACATCTTAATCGCTGGAACTTATGGATGTCATCTTATATGGCTAAGGAAATGTTGCAGATGTGACTAAATTAAGGATCTTAGGGTGGAGAGATTATCTTGCCCTATCTCATGGACCCTAAATGTAATCACTAGTGTCCTTATATAAGGGAGGAAGAGTGAGTTTATTACAGAAGAGGAGAAGATGATGTGAGGATACTGCTCACTTTGCAGATGGAAGACGGGGCCACGGGCCACAGCATGCAAGGCATGTATCTCTAGAAGCTGAAAAAGGCAAGGGATCACATTCTCCTACAGAACCTCCCTAAGGAGTATGACCTTGTTGATACCTTCGTGTTGGCCCAGGGAAACCCACTTTGAACTCTGGCCCCTATATCTATAAAAGAACACATTTCTATTGTTTTAAGTGAATAAATCTCTGGTAATTTGTTATAGCAACCATAGGAAAGCAATAAAGTGAGAAATATTCTAACCAAATTGAAACTTACTGAGGATTAAATAATTTGTTATTTGTGAATATGAACAGAACTAAAGCTTTTCCCAAATGCTCCCCACTTGCTTAGGTGCTTCAATAGCATAGCATGATCTTCTCTCACTACATTTTTCACATAATATGGAACTTAGTGATTTAGTTGTCTCTTTTCCAAAAAACAGAAAGTCCTTGAGAGCATGGTGTATCTCTGCCTTGTTCATCTCTATCCCTGAAGTCCAGTCTGACACATAGTAGCATCAATAAACATTTGTTGAAAAGGTGAATAAGTGAATGAGAGAATGAATTAATCAATAAATTATTTAAGAATGGTGCCAAGCAGGGATAAACAAAGTGAGGCAACATATAAAGAAAAGAGCATTACCTCTTCGCCTATCAAATTGTTGGTCAATGTAGGAAAGAAAAGCCGGTGGAGTCAGGGGATTATTTCTTGTTCTCTTTGGTTATCTTTTGCTGACTTTTAAGAAGCACAGCACAAAAAGGCAGCAGAATAAAATCAAAGTTTTGTAAGTTAAATAATCATAAAATGTATGCATTTATAGATGAGCATAGGATAAAACTAAATCTTTGAAAACATTTTGTTAATCAACTCGTGTATTGATGGGCACTTGGGTTGTTTCCACAACTTTGCAATTGTGAATTGTGCTGCTATAAACATTCGAATGCAAGTGTCTTTTTTATAGAGTGTCTTTTGTTCTTTTGGGTAGACGCCCAGTAGTGGGATTGCTGGATCAAATGGTAGATCTACTTGTATCGCTTTCAGGTATCTCCATATTGCTTTCCACAGGGGTTGCACTAGTTTGCAGTCCCACCAGCAGGGTAGGAGTGTTCCTATCTCTCCACATCCACGCCAACGTTTATTGTTTTGTGACTTTTTGATAAAGGCCATTCTCACTGGAGATAAGTGATATCTCATTGTAGTTTTGATCTGCATTTCAATCTAACTCATTTTATAAATTATATCTTAGATGCATTTCATTCTACTATACAATAGAAATACTATCTCATACTGTTATGGTGTGTTATTTTGTATGCTCTAAGCAATGATTCTCAGTGACAAATTACATATACATTACTTTTACCATATTATAGACGCCAAGAATCAATAGTCAAATTCAGCCAGGAATTTGTATGTTTAGACACCAAATTCTTTATGTATCCCAAATGGCTGTATTTCCTTTCTTTACACAGGAAAGAAAAACACCATTCCCTAAAGCTTTATTCTCTTTGACAACCAGTACTTCTTTTCAAAATACACTCAAAAACATAGAAATGCGAGATTCTGCTTTGACAGCACCTAAATCTCCTGTGTGGTAAGGTTATTTGGTCAGTGACTTGCTTCTTACATATTGCTCACTCATGAGGACTAAGTGTTTTCCCCCTAATTATTTTAGTCTAACTTATGTGAAAAACGTCATGCCTGTACAAGTTTTTACTATCACTATATGCATGTCAGCTATAGCCAATCTAATAGAAACGTATCCCAAACTGAATGATTCCTTCAAACACAAATGTATATCCTGAGATCTTCTACACCTGATAATCTGAAAACAAAATTTGGATCTGAAACATTTTAAATTTTTATCTGAGCAGTTTTTTGCAGCTGTTCAAACTAGTATGCTAATATGAAAATCAAATATCATTTATTCAGAAGGGGAATTAACTTTTACAATAACAAACATTTCAGAAATTCCCCATGTAGATAAATATTGTTTTCCCCACATTTAGATTCTCTTTACAAAGATTTGTTCTATGTCACTGAATTCTTCTTGTCTCTAGTTTAGGAGCTATATATGAATATGCAAATAAACTGGAGCAGCAGAGTCATTCACTGGAAAGCAATACTAATACTGATATTAATGCTATTACTATCTTACAAAGAACTTTACAGAGTGAATACACAGTAACATACAGTGCAGTGAAAGGCTGAAAAAATCCTAATTGAAATGTTAATGTATATATTTACCACTATCAAAAAAGATATAAATATAAATGATGTAAAGTCTCACTTGCATATAATATTAATATGTAAAAGTATGCATTCCTCAGTGTAGCCAAAGCTGATTCAAAATATTTCCAGTACAGAATCCAATTTATAGCATTTTCAATACCTTCAAACAGTAATTAAGCATGTATAAGGTTTCTACAGGTGTTTCATATTATTAATGTAGATTGAAAGGTTGTATGCTCTTTCTGCTTCACAAGTTTGCTCCATTTCCCCAGCATCCCTAAAAAGGAAACGTAAGTTTTTTTTCCTAATATCTATTATAAAGATTTTGTGAGAAAAATGAGATGATCATATGTTTAAAATTATTTCAAATGTTTTAGACAAAAGTCTCAGTTTCAGTTGTTAAAGTAATCCTATTATATTTCCTTCATTCTAAAATGCACATCTTTTTCATATTTTAACATCCCTAAATTTGTATGTAACTTATATTTAGTGACATTTCACAATTTGATGGATTTTTTCTTTTTTCCCTTTTTTATTAATGATATACCCAATAATGGTACATATAACAAGTGATGTCATCTTAAATTAGTGAAATGTGGTAAATTGCTTGGCATATAACACAAAGCAAATATATTTTTGTTTACCTTTTATCATGACATGGAGTTTAAAGAAAAAGTAATCATAAATTAGTATTAAGTACTGAGAAATCATACCCTAGCATTGTCTATAAATAAATGTATTAAATGTTATATACTTTTTTTCTGAGGTATAATGTTCACTTAAAAGGAGAAAGTAATGGCATATAAACATGAAAATCCATAGGGAAATATGGATTTGTCAAGTTGTTAAATCTGAAAGCATATTCCATATACTAGAGGTGAAAAATCTATTTAGTGCTTTCCTTTTGCCACCAAAACAATTTTACAGATTAACTGTGCCTCATGGGTCTAAACATTATACTGTAGATTGGTGTGTGTTTAAGAGAAATGTATGATGCCTATATACAACAGAAGTATCATTATTATTACTCCAATAAGTATGAGGAAAGGTAAGCAGGCATCAACCTATGTTATAAGATTCTAGAAGATCATGAAAAGCTGAAACTTACCCCAAATCTATAACTAATTATCCCTGCCATAGTGCCTCACATTCTCAATCCATCCGGTTAAAGTATTGCTATTGAAGTGCTATTAATATCTGAAATGGCTCATCCTAAACTACTATAATATTATCCATTAACACTCTAGGATAAAATAGTCTAAATGATTATTAGCTATTAACAAATGACTCCCTAAGGAACAACATGCATTTTGATTAAGAGCAAGGAAATGTGGCCAAGATTGCAAAGATTTATATCAGATTCTAACATTAATCAATTAGTTAGGTTAAGAAATATCAATGTGTGATATCAACAAGGAGTAAGTGATAAGAAAGCTCCAAGCATACTAAGAGATATGGATTCTGGGTTAAAGTACAGAACAGGCAAGCTCAAGATCTGGCACTGAATAGGAAAGAAAAAAAATCACGGAACAGTATCCTTGATTTGAGTGTTCATCTGCTGGAATAATTGTCCTAAGATCTTGCTTTTTGGGTGAAAAAGATGGCCAAATCCTTTTCTCATTCTAGTGCATCATGATAATAATGACTTGAATTATATTTTCCTTATCTAGCTATCAACAGGAAGATAGATGAGAAAAGTATAATTTAATGTTAAAAACTACAGTATTTATAACATAAGAAAGTGAGTATTAACAACCTTCGTCTTTCCTTTATGAATAAAAGAAGAAATACAAGCCAATATGGAGCTGCGAAGATATTTTGTTAAAAAACAATCACTTATTTTGAACAAGGATTCTATAAACATATTTGAGCTGCTGAATACTCTGCATGTTAGCGCTGCCAGATTTTTGTGGTCTCTACTCTCAGTCTGGCACCTCTAATGTTCACACAGACTGTTTCAAAAGGAAATTTGCAAAACAGAGAATCAAAGTACATTTAAATATGTGGGTGAAGCTGAAGGATCTGTCAGTAGAAGAGATCTCCAAGATAGAAACTGTGACTTTTAAAGACAGTTTCTGTTCACCAACAGAATCCAAATAAAGCATCATTTTGTTCCAGAAGATGAAGCTGAGGCATTTTTACAATTAGGTTTGGATTGTGGGTTTCCTAATTAATTTATGACTTCCAGCTCTTCACGGTAACTCTTTCTAATCCATTTCTTGAAGAAGACTAATATCACACAGTGAAAAGTCAAATTTATTAACAGGCCAAATGTTAGAAATGGGCGGTCCCTTAGGATTCAACTAATACAACTGCCACATGTTAAACTAAGTCCTAGGGAAGGAAAGTGACTTGCCAAAGAGTCCATAGACTTTCATGTAAAAGGAGGAAAGAGACTCCATGCCTTCTTACTCCCTGTCAAGTACCCTTGCCCCAATATCACAATGCTTCCCCCTTAAAGCACAACAAAAAGCAACTGAATGTGAGTGAATGATTTGCCATATGTCATACTGGAGTTTTGGCAGCACCTCACAATTTTTTAAAGCCATAGGTACTGAGTTACTAAAGATTGACACTATATCAGTAAAGTTTATTGTTCACATGAAACCATTACAAAGTATAGTAGGAGACAGAACAAATTTGATTTTGAAGTTGACTTTTTGTGCTTAGAGCATGTGATGAGGGAAAATGTTCTGACAGTTCAAGCTTACTCAAGCTTAATGACAGATCTAAATTGGAGCTTGGAGATAAAAGAAATTCTTTAGTGATGCCTCAGTTGTCATTGATTGCTATGAGCAATTTTAAAGCTATTCAAGACGAGAATTGCCAGCTTGGTTCTGAAAGGGGAGAAAGTGGTACGTAAGATTAGAGGCTGGTACAAATGCTGTCTTGGTTTAAAGAGAGAGGACAGTTTTGTATCACATACATAGGTGACAGTCGTGACTACATATAGACATTTATCAGCAGGAAATGACTCAATGAATGTTCAGGGTGGTATAAGCACCAGCTGTGCTAAGGAAGATGAAAATGAAAGGCAGCTTCCCTTATAAAGATCGCCAGGAACAACATGGCTGGGGAAAAAAAAAAAAAAAGAAAGTAGTTGCTAAAGCTGAGAGCTAATAAAAATATAATAAAAAACTATCTTCATAAATTATAGGATATCGTTTTCCTACTGCTGAAATCTTTGAATTAAAAGGATATAGAATCCATTTTGAGAAATTCAATTTCATCAAATGGAAAGTGAAAGCATCTCCAATTCTACATATACACTGAAGCCTTCATGCCCCATTTGCACTGCTCGTATTGAATCCCATAATAAGTTTCTACCTATTGAGTCCAAATAAATGGTGGTTATCAAAGCGCTCTATTTTTAACTTATCGTTTGCATTGCTTTTTTTCGCTAGTCTTTTTTCTTATAAAATATCCTAATTTCTTAAGACTATTAACAAATCATGTCCTTGATGTGCTTTTCCCTAAATAAGTTAACAGTTTCATTCATTTAAAGATAGGAGACAGAAAGAGAGAAATTCAGCAGTCTCTAAGGTATTATTTTACAAAAAGGGTTTTATCTACAGGTAGGATAGATGGCCCTAGAGAAAAATACAGTCCCAATAGTCATTTTCCTCTAAAGTACCCGTCCCTTACATGTTTGTAATTCCCTAAACATACTATGCATGTTCACACTCAGTGTCTTTTTTTAAAATGAAGCTGTCCATCTATATGAAATGCCATGTCTAAGATTCTTCACCTAGCGTATAAAATGCATCCTCTAATTCCTAACTGCAATATCACTTTAGTGACAGGAAATCCACTTATCAGAGAGAAATAAATATTCCTGCCTTTGTATTTCCATAGCACATACCTCCAACATAGCAGTATCATATACAATTTATTTATTTGCCCATTTCCTCTACTATAGGTTAGGGACTGTCCTAAAGCATATCATTTGTTTCTATATATGTCCCAGGAGTTAATAAACCAGCCAGGACATAACAAGTACTGCAAATTTTTGTTGAATAAATGAATGAAAATGGACCTTATCAATAGGGTTACATATTTCTTTTCTCCCTGTGGAAATTACAATAAAATATGAAGTCCAGCTACAGAAAACCCTGCTAGTGAATTTTTCTCTTACATATTTCACAAAAAAATTACATTTTACCCTAATATGTCCTATATAGAATATTGCATTATGTCTATTTTCCACCTAAGTATTTCTTGTTAACAAAGGAAATTGCACAGGAATTGTATGAGGGTGTTTGTATTATGAGATAGACAACATTTCTTCCTTTATTTTGCAGCAGTATAGAAAAACTCACCAAAAATTACATTTTCTGTTGGCCTAGCCTAGGATTGATAAATACAAAAATGGAAAAATGGTATTACAGAAATTGCAGAATCCACATCTTTTCAGAATTACATCTGGGTTAGGGAGAGAGGAGGAAGTGAATCATACGAATACCTGTGTACACACACTCACACACACACACACACACACACACACACACACACACACACACACCTTGTCCCTCACTGACCTCTTCCCCTGCAATATCATAGCTTCCAGATACCCTGGTAAGATTCAGCCACACTATACCATACTGCTTGCCAAAGTATTTCCTTGCACAGTTATTTTATAGGAAATAGAAACTCCTCTATGAACTGATTTTTGTTATTTGAGTGGACCTACACAGAAAAATCCAGATGGTTTTGGCAAGGTGAGCAGGTGAAACTTAGTGAAAATCTCCTAATAAATAAAAGCATATATTTTAAATTGTAAATTGTGCCACATCAGGGGAAATTTCATAGCCCACACATGTTACAATTTACTAATAAAATATCCAATCCCAATAGCCTGGGTATATTCATTTTTTTGCTTGTTTGTTTTTCACAAGAAATAATCAAACTGGCAAAATGATGTTGTTTTCTGCCATAAATAGAGTCTTACATTACTTTCCAAGAAAGATAATACATTCCTGTTCATTTTCTCCATTTATTCTAATAAGAAAAAAAAATGTTCATTTAAATAACCTTCCATGTGGGCTGTGTGTTCTCTGTGAAGGTATATGTGATGTCATTATCTTTAGCCAGAGCAGAAATAGTTCTGACCTTCTCAAGAATGTTATAATCAGTCTAAACATGAGATAGTTAAACTTTCTGAGTATACCCTATCCAAATAGGTATGAAAAGGACCCAACATGATATCTGAAATTATACTGTATGATATTTTACTAGAAAAAAAAATATCAAATTTTGATAATGTTTGTTGACATTGCATAATGACTGAGAAGCAAAACATTTCTATGGTAACATTAGGACATTGTAGTTCACATTTGCGTAAAGATCAAATGTCTTTCCTTTCTAGTAATCCTCTGAAATTGTTTCAAGAATGATATTGATGCTTTAGCAAAGTGCTACCAAAATTGATAAACTAGGACTGGAATTTGGATATTGTAATAATAAATTTGCTCTGTGATTTTCTGACATAATGAGGTGGCATCTTCCAGTACCCAAGCCACTCCAGAAGAGTGGAGTGGCTAGCTTTGGTAAAATCCAGTGATTCCTGCAAACCGTAGGTAATTCAGTAAATTAAAAGAGAAGTGCTGAATAATATTCAGAAACCTGAAGAAGATGATGTAAACTATTAATTTATTTCTAGAAACAAACTTAAATACCAGCTCCATACATAACCAATCATTGATAATAATTTTAAAAAGTGTTCATTGTCTGATAAATTTCTGGCCAGTACTTACCATTCCAGTTTGTGCCCTTCCCTATGTTCCCATACAGCAAGCACCTAATTATATGCTGATAGAATGATTTAGTGATTGATTCGGGCTTTGTTCCCTCCATTAGTCTGGATACTCTGGAACTGATGCTGTATTTTCACTTACTCTGAAATTGATTAATAATCAAGAAAGTCAAAAAGTCTGGATTATAACATTTTAATGCACCAAAATAGTTATTTTAATAAATGTTCCTTTAACTTTGAAGAAATGATAATTCTATTATCAAAATCTTTGTTTCACTGCTGAAAACGAGATTTTATTTTCTTAAGAATAAATTTATTTATGGGGGTACACTTTTATTTTTCCCTTGTTAATTAAAAAAATAGGATTTTTCCTTGCATATATTAAAATAGCTTATTTTCCCTTGTAATGGATATATTCCTTATTTAATCTGATTAATCATTCAGGTAAGTTATTATGTAATCTCATGTTTCCCTCTAAATCATATTGATACATGTATTCTCATGGGAACAAAAAAGAAAAGCACATTCTATCATGTCAAAGTACACTGATATTTTTAATATTCTTAAAGTTTAGCGTAACCCAAAAGTCATACGTTTTCTGTGACCAGGCCTAAATAACCCTCAACTTTTTCAACAGTAATATGCTTTTTCTAAGTCTAAAATAAATGAAATGGCTAAGGTTTATAAACAGACAAAGCTCTAACAAAGCTAGGAAAATTGGATTGATAACTGTAACCAAATGATAATCTGATATTAAATTGGATTTTTAATTTCAATAACATGTAATCTTTAGTTCACATAATAGGTAGTACTCAACATTCAAGAGTATATGAAGGTATGGTTGAAGAGATTGTTCTGGGTGGAAGAAAGCATTGTAAATAACAATTTCCAAGACACTGCTGTGAATGCCTTTTTGCTGTTCAATATAGCAAACTGCTATAGAATTTTCACTATATTCTGGGGAGCATCCTGAAAGAGATTCTGGAGTCTGTGATCTTTTGCTGGGTCACTAGTGACCCAGCAACTGTGTATCCCTGGGGAGAGAAAATTCCTTGATGTGCAAATTATCAAATACTTCAACTGTATTATTTTGCTTATAATTTTACTTTTTAAAGATGGAGACTGACTTTCATTCCTGTCACACTACAGGACATCCCTGAAACTGATGTATTTCAGATTCATGTAGCCATAATTATGCAGTCATGTATTTTAACCTCTAGTGTTTGTAAGATTATGCCTTCTTTCACATTACTAATATTTTTATATATAGTATTTCTCTTTATCCCCCTCTTGATCACTTTGTCAAACTTTTAGCTACTTTAGTTTTTTCAAAAGACTCATTTTCATTTTATCTATGGTCTTTGTTGTTTGCTTGCTTCTTCGTATGTTTTTATTTCATTCACATTTCTCAATGTCTAACTTTGTATTTATTGGTCATTTTTTTATATTATCTGGAGCTGTTCTGGGTTTTTTTCCCCTAATTTTTGGATTGAATGCCCAGCTCATTTATTTTCAGTCTCTCTGGTGTAATGACATCATACCAGGTAACTTTGAAGCCTGTATCTTTACTCTATGTAACTTTTTAGTTGTATGTTGTAAATGTTGAGGTGTGGTGAATTCAATTCCAAATATTTAGCAATTTCCATCATGATTTTTATTAACTTTTTAGAAGTGTGCTTTTAATCTGCCAGTATTTTGTAGGGGTTTTTTGTTTGTTTTTGTTTTTGCTGCTTCGTTGTTATTTAACCCTAATTTTTTACATAGTAATCAGAGAACATGATCTTAAACATTAATTCTTTGCAATTTGTTGAAATATATTATCTGGCAAAATACAGTATTAAGTTTTATATAAATAATCAATTAACTCTCTCATATTTGACTATAAAATAGAGACATATACACAAAAATATATTTATAAATTATATGTACTTAAATGCAGCTTTTAATTTTCTTATTTAAAACAATATACTCATATGTACTGTATCTGACTGATTTATTTTTAGAACAATGGTTTTCAAATTCACAGCGGTATTCATTTTTTTTTTAAATTTTATTGGGGGAAAACTACAAAACATTCACAGTACAATGTTTACAGTCACAATTTGTAGTAAGCTGATTTCCCAAAATATGTTACCACTCAAGTTGACTTATCTTGTTACATTCAAAAACCTACTCTGTCAAAGTAGTCCAAAGAGTACATACATAGTGCTCCAGCTGTGTCTACATACAACCAACACTCCATTTTAAGTGTACAATTAAATGATGTTCAGTGAATTTACCGAGGTGTACAGTTAATCACATAAATCAGTTTCAGAGGAATTCCTTTCCCCTATTGAGACCCCTAATTCCACTCCCCAAATACTTTTCAAGCATATCCCAGCCAATATTAATTTATATTCATCACAATGGCTTTACTTACATCACTCCTTGAATTCTACTAGGTTCTTGTTTCTTTTTGCTGAAGTATATCCTTTAGTATTTATTTCTGCAGGAATCTGTAGGTAGCACACTAAATCCTTGTTAGTCTGAAGTTGTCTTTTATTTTTGCTTTTTAAAAATAATTATTTAAAAAAATTCATTCGTCTTATTTTCACTCTTAGCTTACTTAAATTTCTATATCCATGATTATTTTACCTGCTTGTTTTTTGCAAATATAACTTTTTCAAAGTGTTCTGAATTCTATATTTGGTACTTATTTAATAAAAACAGTACTTTTCTCAAAGAACACTGCTACTCCAAAATTACCAATAAGAAAGAGTATCATGTATTCAGATATGTCTGCTTATCTTTCACCACAAGGGATAATCTTGCATTTGAACAGAATTTCTCATATTGTCTCCTTATTTATGAACAATATTTGATTAATTCTAGGATTGCAATGTCATCTACTCAAATCAGGTTAAGTAGTATGACAGATGAAGATTCTGAACCTCTGAGTCCTATCAGATACTCTTAAGTGTTTGGGGAGTTTTGGTTCCTTTTGCTAGTGTTTCTGCCCCATTTTTTAGATCAATACAATAGGTATGACTCTCTGCTCATAAATTCAGGTGTGCAAGGAATGTAACTTAAATTTCCCATAACTCAATATTTTCTCTCTACATACCGATTTCCTCCCTGGGTTGCCCAGAGTTACCTAATTTATTTTGGAGTTTTGCAGTTATTTCAGGGTTTCCTATTATTTGAGGGCCCCAATACTATACAATGACTTGGGTCAATGTTCTGCTTATTTAGAGTAATATAAGTCCTGGGGAGAGGGATCTAATCCTGGGTTATTGTCATCTACTCACGTAGATATGCACCCCTATCGATGAGCAAAAGATGTAGTGATTAAGACTACAAGAAAGAGATTAATTTCTCTGTATTTCAGTTTCTTCTTCTGTAAAATAGAAACCAAAAAAAATGTACCTACATCATAATGATGTTGTGAAGTGTCCTTGACACAGTACATAAAAAAGGCTTAGAATACTTAGCATCTGTCAAGTAAATAATAAACGTTAGCTATTGATAGCAATTATCCCATCCTGTACTCAGCCTTCAATCCACACAAGTTCATGACAGATCCCTGTCCCTGGTTCCATAGTGTCTTCATTTATTTTCCTGACCACGCCAGTTATGTATTTTCCACATTTCTAAACACAAGGCTTCTTGGGTTGTGCTTTCTCTTAGCTATGTCTGCATCTTTCTTGGACACATAGAGAACATTTGAAATCCTGGCATACCTCTCTAGCCATATCAGGTATCCATCTCTACTTTATTCTCTATTATAACCACATTAAAGGAAAAATGTTGAGATCACATTCATTGTGGTAATTTGGCTGGTGTGTAGGACAGGATCGAGGCAAAGGCCTCTTTTCCAGATGCTCACCGATACCTAAGTGCTCCTACCACCAATTCCTAAGTGCTCCTGACTAAATCTGCTCCCACTCTGCTCTCCCCAAAGCACTGAAAATGTTATTTAATCCGGAAGGAAGGGAGGCAGGGAGAGAACTTTCTCTGACTGATTTTGCTTTTTTTTTTCCTTTTCAAATCTATCTTTTATGGGCTGAACTTTATGCCCAGCATTCTTCAGGGCTTAAGCTTTTGAAGGTCAGAAGTATTAATATCATGTTCTTGTGCCTCAAAGGAGGCTTCAGATGCTCAAAAATTTGTCATGACTGTCTTTGAGGAAGTGGATGTGCGATCCAAGGGACAAGAAAGAGAGTCGTTCTGGCTAAAATCCTGGAAGAAACACAATAGTTAATATATCAAAATATTATTCTGCCAGATATGAGAGTAACAGTAATTTTTTTGTGTTAAATAAAATTAGTAAGAATTAAGACATACTTTAATCCAATTCAAATCTTCATTTCAAGATATCTCTAACCAGTGAATGATTTTCAGAACTTAGATAAGTTTAAGGATGATATACACTGTTATATAAAAAGCTTTCAAAACTCTCAAAGTTATAATTATAAAAAATTATTCAATAAAAAGAAAAACAAAGTTGCATTCTCAAACACAAAAGTCTTTTTTTATAAAGGAAATATAAAAAGTCCATAAATTACAGATTTTATGTTATATTTGCCAGACAACTAATTGGAAAAAATAAAAAGAAACTACAATTATTTATTTGTGGCTCTTCTGTAGTAAGAAATATTTCAGGATTTTAAGTAAAAATGAGTCAAGTTTGGCAATATTAGGCCTACACATCAATAAAACTTACATAATGTTACCTTAAAACTTTAAAATATGATCCATTGTAAGTACATTAGCATATTTTCTGGAAGGGATATGAAGAAGAGGCAATATTTTCAGTAAATAGTGGCAATTAAACATTGAGAATAACTGCAAAACAAGGCAAAAATTAAAACATTGTTTTTATCCTCTATATAAAAAAGGCTATATATAACTTTTAAAATTTGGAGATAACGTACTGAAGGCTAGTTTTAAAGCTAGATTTTTAAAAAAACAAAGCAACAACAATATCAATGCCAAAATATCAAAGATTCAAAAACTATTTTAAAGTACGTTGTATTTCCAGGTCCTTAAAATTGATAAATCCAAAGTTTTGTCATAAAAATATAAGGTCTGTAAGGACATGGCCCTCATCTAACTTTTTCCCTACTGAATCTTCACTGCTTAGGACATCAAATAAATTAGGAAAATCACTCCATACACACCAGTTGAATGAATTTTAAAATATGATTTTATCATTACCACATATTTGTGACAGAATAATGGGATCACTTTTGACTATTTCATGATCAGAGATTTAATTTTGCAAATAACACACAGCTGTAGACACAAAACTTTAATAAGTTTTAAGTCAGTTCAATGTTTTTTCCTCAAAAGCAGAATGAGGTTTATGAAGTTATTAAGGGCATATGTATATCATTGATTGGATTTAAACTGCTGTTTTCATTCCATACAGAACTTGAAAGTTTGTCAGATTCAGAAGTAGATTTTTTGTTTGTTGGTTTTGCTTTAAATCTATACCTAATGAAGGACAGCCATCATTTATTCTTGAGCAATTCGCCCACCAATCCATTCATCCAGTCACCCATCCATTTAACCACCCATCCATCCTTTTAATCTCTATGATATCACTCAGCACTAAAATAAGGGAACCATACACATCAAATAAAGCAGACAGAGTCTAAACTATTTATCACAATAAATAACTTAACTTACTTTGCACTTAAAGAGTACTATGACTTTGTTAAATCTTGAGTTTTTTTATAGTTAGAAATTAAAATGTCACACCAGTTTAGTTGTAAGGAGGGCCAGCAAAACCTCAACAATTTGATCATTTCCTAACCTTTCACCACTCTCCAAAATTTTCAATCAACTCCCTTCTTTCTTACTTTACTACAACAGTTTGATTAGGCCATTACATCAATCTGCAGGATTTCATACATGCCTGGGATAAAATGGAACACTTTAAGAAGAACCTAGCCAAATCAGACTAGTTTAGCTCTAAGCTCAGGATTGTGAAAGAAATTAAAGTCATGTTTAATGAGAAAAAATTAAAGGAACTAAGGGGTATTTTGCAGTGAGAAAACCCTAAAGACCAAGCAAGGTCATGGTCTTCAAACATTTGAAAGGTTGAAAGGTCAAAAATGGACTATGTTTGTACTAGGGATAGAAGTAGTACTGGTGGCTGGAAGGTTAAGAGTACAGATTTCAGTTCAATATAAGGAAGTCAGAGCTATTCAAATACAGAATGGATTATGCAATTCAGCCCATGCGGAAATCTTCACTATTTATTTGTCACTGGATTTACCCAAGTGTAGGTTAGAAAACCACTTCATGGGGTTGATGTAAGCCAATTCAATCATTACATTAAGGTTTAGATTTCATGACCTTTAAAGTCCATTCCAACCCTGAGATTCACTAAGGCTCTGAAACCCACTCCACTGGGAGTGCTGCCTGCCAAATTAGTCTTTTCATGAAAGGCACAAAATGATGTCAATTGTTGCAGCTGCAGTGAGTCAGCTGGAAACTACTTGACAAAGGCAAAGTTCAACCTAGTTACTAAACTCCAACTAATTTTAAATGATTTGAGCTTTCTTAGATGGTTCCAGAATTACACACTCAATTAATGCTGTTGATTTCAGCCAAGTCTCCACAAAAAGAAGTGGAAAGCAAGGCAAGTATTTGGGTAAATCAAACCAAAGAAAGTAGATCTTTCTATTTTAACTCTATCTTCAATGAGCCTGATAACTCAGACCAAAACACAATTCATGACACAGAGTATTGAACTGGAAAATGGAATTTCTCAGTTCTGGTCCCTGCCATATTTCATTGTAGTTTCAAAAGAAGAGGTTTCAGAGTCAGGCATATCTAGATTTGAATACTGGTTGAACCTTTACTGGCTGAGAGGCCTTGAAGGTGGTACAACACCTCTGAATTTCAATAGTCTCATCTATAATAACAACAAGAACAACTACCATTTATTGAGGACCTGCTTTGTTCCTGTCATTGCAGTTGAGTTATAAATGCATACTTACAATCTTTATAGAATTTCTATGAGATGGGCATCATTACTGACATTTTAGAAATGATGAAAATGACTTTTAAAGAGAAAGTAATTTCTCCAAGCCACACAATTAGTAAAATTTTTATTAGGTCAGCCAGCGCTTTTTTGCATTTCATTGTAAATTCTAGCCAATAAAATATAAAAAAATATCCTATGGATCTTCTAGGAGGATTCCTTTTAGACATGCCCCTCTTATGTCCTGTCCATTCTTTTGTCTAGAAGATGTCTGTGATAGCTAAAACTCTAGTAACTGGGATAGCTCTGACAACACATCTAGGGATGAGGAAAAAACGCATTGGAAAAGGTCTGATGATTTTTGGGAACCGCCATATCTGTCTAAAGCAGCTCATAATTAAGTTCCTTAACATTAACAGAAACACACTTCTCTCATTTTAAACACTATAAGGTATTATGAATACGTGTTTCAGTAAAATGACCCTGACCTAAGTGATCCTAAATGATATATCACCCATCCAGATAAACTATGCTTCTGGGACAGAGGCTCATGCTGGCATATATGACAGAGGTTTGATTAAAGGACATGCAAATCATAACTACAGAAGCTGAAAAACCATGTAGCAGCTGAGAATTGTTGCAAATTATTAAGTAGCAGACCACGGGAAATTGGGGGGCAGATTTAACTAAGTAGTATTAATACACAAAATTGTTGAAGTTGAGGACAAAAGCTTGTCTTAATAAGCTATAACACTGACAAATCAATTCTTACTATGATGTTCCTCTAGAACCAGATAATAATAAACAAAAACCAGCATTATTTAATGTGAGAAAGCAATAATCTCGCCCTTTGTTTGATTCATTCATTTAAGCAATTGTGCCATGTTCTCCTATGTGCCATGTCTGCTATACGTGCTCAAGGCCTAAGGACTGACTGAAGACATATTAATAGAAATTGAAAAGTGTGATCCCTTGCCCTCCAGGGAAAGAGACTTAAACAAATAAACAGCAATGAGTGCTGTGATGGACGTATTCACAAGGTACCTTGGAAGCCCAGAGAAGAAACACTTCCTACCCAGATTATGGGCAGGGATGAGAATAAAGATCTCTCAAAAATAGGTGACAGTTGACCTGAGTCCTCAGTAATACATAGCAGTTAATCAGGCACATAAAGAGCAGAATGCTACTCCAGATAGAGTAAAAATAATGCACAAACGTACAGAATCAACAGCTTAACACATTTGGGCTAGTGTACACACATTAAGATGGGATAGAGGAAAATGGCATTGGAGATATGAAGAAAGGGCTGGATAATCAAAGGTTCAGTATAGTAGCCAGAGGAGCTTAAATTTTATCCTTGAAACATTGGAGGTTTTTCATGAGTGCCGAAATGATAAAACATGTTTTCAAAGATCACTCTGGCAAGAATTTGTAGGACAAAATTGCATTGTAGATGTTAATTAAAGGGAACTTTAGAGATGCTTAAAAGAACTGAGAAGAGTTGCCAAATTCAGCAGTCTAAAAGCCAATTGGTTGGAGAATGAGAGAATTTCAGTGGTGTGTGAAAGCAGACCTGAGATTGACATGAGCAGAGAAGTGCATGAACCATGAAGTGGAAATGAGCGGAGACTGAGTTATACAGCCATGCACTGCACAAAGACATTCAGTCAATGATGGACCACATACGTGACAGTCATGCCATAAGATTACAGTGGAGCTGAAAAATGCCTATCACATAGTATTTACTATACTATACTTTCTATCATTATTTTAGAGTATGCTCCTTCTGCTTATTAAAAAATATTAACTCTAACACAGTCTCAGGCAGGTCCTTCAGGAGGTATTCCAGAAGAAGGCATTGTTATCATAGGAGATGACAGCTCCATGTGTGTTATTGCCCCTGAAGATCTTCCAATGAAAAAAGATGTGGAGGTGGAAGGCAGTGATGTTGATGATCCTAACCGTGTGTTGACCTAAGCTAAATACAGCTATAAACAAAGAAAATATTTTTGTACAGCTGTACTATATGTTTGTGTTTTAAGCTAAGTGTTATTACAAAAGAATCCACGTGTTTTAAAAGGTTAAAATGTTTATAAAGTAAAAATCTTACAATAAGTTAAGGTTAATGTATTATTGAAAGAAGAAATTTTTTTTTTATAAATTTAGTGTAGCCTAAGTGTGCAGAGTTTCTAAGGTCTGCAGTAGTGTACAGTAATGTCCTAGGACTCCACATTCACTCACCGCTTACTTACTGACTCCCCAAAGCAACTTCCAGTCCTGCGAGCTCCGGTTATGATAAATGCCCTATGCAAGTGTACCATATTTTTATCTTTTATAATGCATTTCTACTGTACTTTTTCTATGTTTAGGTATGTTTACATATACAAATACTTAGCATTGCACTACAATTGCCTACAGGAATCAGTACCATAATACGCTGTGCAGGTTTTTAGCATAGGAGCAATAGGCTATACCATACATCATGTGTATTTGTGTATCTTTGTGCATTCTATGATGTCTACACAATGACAAAATCACCTAATGATGCATTTCTTAGAACATATCCCCATCATTAAGCAATGCATGATTGTAGTTCCTTTTGCATCAAAACAAAGCCGCTTAAATTGGGACAATATTTTAAAATATGTTCCAAGAAGAAAAGTGAAAGGGGTGTATTCTTTTTTCAAAATTCCTTTTTTTAAAAGTTTTTTACTTTTAATTATTATGGGTACATAGTCATTGTATATATTTATAGGGTACATGTGATATTTTGACACAGGAATACAAAGTGAATTAATTAAATCAGAGTAATTGGAATATCTATCACCTCAGGCATTTATCATTACTTTGTGTTAGGAAAATTCCAATTCCATTCTTTTAGTTATTTTAAAGTATGCCCTAACTTACTGTTGATTATAGTAACTGTCTTGTGCTATTAAATATTATTCATTCTATCTAACTACATTTTTGTACCCATCAACCATCTCCACTTTATATCCCCCTTCCTTCTACCCTTTCTAGCCTCTGGTAACCATAATTCTACTCTCTGTCTCCATGAGATCAATGGTTTTTAATATTTAGCACCCACATATGAGAACATGCAAGATTTGTCTTTCTGAACTTGGCTTATTTCACATAACATAATGTTCTCCAGTTCCACCCATGTTGTTGCAAATGGCAGGATTTCATTCTTTTTTGTGGCTATATATGTATTCCCTTGTGTATATATACCGCAATTTTTTTAATCCATTCATCTATTGATAGCCACTTAGGTTATCAGGTTGATTCCAAATCTTGGCTATTGTGAGTAGTGCTGCAATAAATATGAAAGTGCAGATATCTTTCCTATATGCTGAATTTTCTTCTTTTGGATATATACCTGGCAGTGGAATTGCTAGGTCAAATGGTAGTTCTATTTTTAGTTTTTTGAGAACGTACATACTGTTTTCCATAGTAGTTGCACTAATTTACAATCCACCAACAGTGTATGAGTGTTCTCCTTTATCCATATCTATGCCAGCATTTGTGATTGATTGTCCGTCTTTTTGATAAAAACCATTTTAACTAGGATGAGATAATATCTCATTGTAGTTTTTTCATTTCTCTGATGACTAATGATGTTGAGCATTTCTTCATACATTTGTTGGTCATTTGTATGTCTTCTTTTGAGATATGTCTATTCAGATGATTTCCTCATTTTTTAATCATATTATTTGACTTTTTCCTGTAGAGTTGTTGGACCTCCTTAGATATTCCAGTCATTAATTCTCTGTCACATGGGTAGTTTTCAAATATTTTCTCCCATTCTGTGAGTTGTCTTTTCACTTTTTTATTGTTTCCTTTACTGTGCAGGAATTTTTTTAGCTTGATATGCTTCAATTTGTCTAATTTTGCTTTGATTGTCTGTGTTTTGGGGGCATTACTCCATGCACAGACCAATGTCCTGAAGTGTTTCCTTGATTTGTTTAAAGTAGTTTCATAGTTTCAGGTCTTAGATTTAAAAGTCTTTAATCAATTTTTATTTGATTTTTGTATAGGGCAAGAGATAAGTGTCTAGTTTCATTATTCTGCCCATGCATATCCAGTTTTTCCTGCATCATTTATTGAAGAGACTGCTCTTTCCCTAGTGTATGTTCTTGACAAGTTCACTGTAGATGTGCAGATTTATTTCTGGGTTCTCTGTTCCATTGGTCTATGTGTCTGTCTTGATGCCAGTACTATGCTGTTTTAGTTACTACAGCTCTGTAGTATAATTTGAATCAGGCAATGTGATTTTCCCAGTTTTGTTCTTTTTGCTCAGGAGAGCTTTGGCTATCCTGGGTCTTTTGTAGTTCCATGTAAATTTTGGGATTATTTTCTATTTCTGTGAAGGATGCCATTGATATTTTGATGGGGATTGCATTGAATCTATAGATTGCTTTGTGTAGCATGAACATTTTAACAATATTGATTCTTCTAATCCATGAACATGGAATATCTTAACTTTTTCTGTATCCTCTTAAATTTCTTTCATCAATATTTTATAGCTGTTATTGTAGATATCATTCACTTCATTGGTTAAGTTTATTCCCACATATTTTATTTTATTTGTAGGTGTTGTAAGTGGGATTACTTTCTTGGTTTCTTTTTCAGATTGTTTACTATTGGCATATAGAAATGCTAATGTTAATTTTGTGTACTGCAACTTTACTGAATTTATCAGTTCTAGTAGTTTTTTTGTGGAATCTTTAGGTTTTTCTAAGTATCAGATCATGCCATCTGTAAACAAGGCTCATTTAACTTCTGCTTTTCCAATTTGGATACCAGTTTTTGTTTCTTTCTTTTTTTTTTTTTTTTTTGTCTTGCCTAGTTGCTCTGGTCAAGACTTCTGGTATTACGATGAATAAAAGTAGTGCAAGTGGACATCCTTGTCTTGTTCCAGATCTCAGAAGAAAGGCTTTCAGCTTTTCCTCATTCAGTATAATACTAGCTGTAGGTCTGTCATAGATGGCTTTTAGCATGTTAAGTTTCTTCTATACCCATTTTTTTTAGAGATTTTATCATGAAGGGATGTTGAATCTTATTGAAAGCTTTTTCAGCGTCAATTGAAATGATTATATGGTTTTTGTCCTTCATTCTGTTGATATGACGTATCACATCGATTGATTTGCATCTGTTGAACCTTCCTTGCATCCCTGGGATGAATCCCAGCTGATCACAATGAATAAACTTTTTTTTTCTTTATTGAAGTATAATTTACTTTTTGAATGTGCTGTTGAATTTGGCTTGCTAGTATTTTGTTGAGGATTTTTTTCATCCATATTCATCAAAAGTATTGGCCAATAGTTTGCTTTTTTGTCATGTTTTTGTCTGATTTTGGTATTAGAGTGATACAAGCTTCATAGAATGTGTTTTGGAGTCTTCCATCCCCCTTGATTTTTTGGAATAGTTTAAGTAGTATTAGTATTAATTCTTCTTTGAATGCTTGGTGAATTCAGCAGTGAAGCTATCAGGTCTTAGGCTTTTCTTTGATGGGAGACTTTTTATTACTGCTTCTATCCTATTATTGTTTTGGTTTATTTAGATTTTAAATTCCTTCCTGGTTCAATCTAGGTAGGTTTCTACATGTCTAGGAATTTATCCATTTCTTCTAAGTTTTTCAATTTATTGGCATATAGCTGCTCATACTACTCTCTAATGATTTTTTGAATTTCTGCTGTATCAGTTGCAATGTCTCTTTTTCATCTCTGATTTTTTTCCTTGAACTCTATGAGATGTTTATTCTAAAAATAAACAGATTAAGTTTTGTTTTATTTTTAGCCCTTCTTTCTTTTTTTTTAATTGGGGGAAAACTACAAAGTATTTACAGTACAATGTTTATAGTCACAATTTGTAGTGAGCTGATTTCCCAAAATATATTACCACTCAAGTTGACTTATCTTGTTACATTCAAAAACCTACTCTGTCAAAGTAGTCCAGAGAGTACATACATAGTGCTCCAAATGTATCTACATACAACCAACACTCCATTTTAAGTGTACAATTAAATGATTTTCAGTGAATTTACCGAGGTGTACAATTTCTTTAGGTAGTTACTTGGAGAAAAAGATGAAATTGTTTAGCTTTCACGAATTCATGATGAAAATGGTGTGTTTATCCTGAAAACTATTAATAATTTATCCTGAAAACCATCTTATCTGGGCAACTAGGCCTTTTACATCAATGTCTTTGTAGATGAGGAAACAGAGGCCAACATAGGGGAAGGGACTTGTCAAAGTTACTTAGTAAATCACTAACAAGCCAGATCTAGCCTCTAGGCCACTTGAGCGGAGGGCAGTGCACTGCCGGGATAAGAACTTTGGGGAACCAAATTAAGGTAATAGAATTAAGGCACCTGGCTCACACAGAGATCAAACACAGGACCAAGGGCATGTCAATACTCATTTCTAGTTCAAGGTTCTAAAGGCCCCCAATTCGTACAGTAACCCAGAACAAGAAAAGATCTCTCCTTTCCCACTGGGTTCAGTTCTGTCATCTGGTCTCCTTGGTTATAGCTAAAAGCTGGTCCCTGGTGGAAAATTCCTGTTACTTTCTCTCCCAATTATTGCTTCCACTTATACCGGACACTGTATTCATTCCAGAGAACTCACAGAAGGTATGTTTAGAGTGAACTGAGTGCAGGAAGAAAAGGAGAGAGGAGAGCAAGATGAGATAAGATTCCTTGACTCCTTGGGCCAAGCTCAACAGGCTATGCAGAGAGACACCCTCCATGGACCACTTCCCCTAGTATGCAACTTTCTCACTCTACAAAAATCCAGGTGAAGAAACCACTGACTATTTTATGGTTTGAATAATAATACAGTTTATCTGTATGCCAGGTATTTGCTTTGTAGAATATCTGTGGTGACTATTTTATTGATGTAAGATCACATGCATAAAATTAACCATTTTAAAGTGAACAATTCAGTGTCATTCAGTATGTTTGTGATGTTGTACAACCACCACCTCTATCTAGTTCCAAAACATTTCATCACCCCAAAGAGAAACTCCATACCCCAAAAATAGTAACTCTCCCTTCTCTCATCTGCACTCCCCCTAAGCCCTGGCAACCACCAATCTTCATTCTTTCACTATGGATTTTCCTATTCTGGATATTTCATACCATACAATATGTGACCTTTGGTATCTGGCTTCTTTCACTTAGTATAATGTTTTTAAGGTTCATCCAAGTTGTAGCATCAGTATTTCAATCCTTTTTATGGCTGAATAATATTCCATAGTATGAGTAGAACCACAATTTTGTTTAATCATTCATCTGTTGATGGGCATTTGGCTAGTTCCACTTTTTGGCTATTGTGAATAGCGCTGCTTATGAATATGTGTGTACATGTATTTATTTAAGTAGCTGCTTGCAATTCTTTTGGGTATATATTTAGGAGCAGAACTGTTGAGTCATATGGTAATTCTATGTTTAAGTTTTTGAGGAACTGTATGGCAAATTTGTAACATAATTTAGATGACTTCTGACTACTTCTCAAGGTCCATGACCATATTCTCCCACTCCACAGCTGATAGATGCTCAGGGGCTACTAACTGGTTTTAAAATTAGTTGAAATCTCTGGGAGGCCGAGGTGAGCGGATTGCTCAAGGTCAGGAGTTCAAAACCAGCCTGAGCAAGAGCAAGACCTCGCCTCTACTATAAATAGAAAGAAATTAATTGGCCAACTAAAAATATATAGAAAAAATTAGCCGGGCATGGTGGCGCATGCCTGTAGTCCCAGCTACTCGGGAGGCTGAGGCAGAAGGATCACTTGAGCCCAGGAGTTTGAGGTTGCTGTGAGCCAGGCTGATGCCACGGCACTCTAGCCCGGGCAACAGACTGAGACTC
The DNA here is from genome assembly GCA_963574885.1 of Lepilemur ruficaudatus. Taxonomy (NCBI): domain Eukaryota; kingdom Metazoa; phylum Chordata; class Mammalia; order Primates; family Lepilemuridae; genus Lepilemur; species Lepilemur ruficaudatus. Next base: position 91,508 of record CAUYRT010001534.1, read on the forward strand.
TGTATAAAAAAAAAAAAAAAGAAAGAAAAAGAAAAGATCAGATAGTACTAGTAGATAATACAAAATAATAAATGTGTGTAGAGGTTTTAGAGAAAAGGAGAAACGAGTAAAAGCAGGAGTGTTTGGTAAATGCTTCCTCGGCAAGGTGGGATATAAACTAAAGGATTTGGTATTTGGCTCAGCAAGAGATGATAGAAAGTGTTTCAGTGAGAAGATAGTTAGGAATGAAGGTCTAAAACCTCAGGAATAAGCTTAGCTTCTTTGTGGAAGTTAGAACACATTGATTTGATTTTAGTGAGAATGCTTATTTGGCGGTTTAAATTGGTGAGACACAGAAGGCTGAATAACCACAGGGCTTCTTTTGAAAATGAGACAGAAAAGTTTAAGTTGAAATTTTTTTTTTTTTTTTTATTGGGGGAAAACTGCAAAGCATTTACAGTACAGTGTTTACAGTCACAATTTGTAGTGAGCTGATTTCCCAAAATATATTACCACTCAAGTGGACTTATCTTGTTACATTCAAAAATCTACTCTGTCAAAGTAGTCCAGAGTATGTAGTCAAAGAGTACATACATAGTGTTCCAACTGTATCTATGTACAACCAACACTCCATTTTAAGTGTACAGTTAAATGATTTTCAGTGAATTTACCGAGGTGTACAGTTAATCACATGAATCAGTTTTTGAGGAATTCCTTTCCCCTA